>JALNQF010000346.1:0-43525 GCA_028456385.1 Ophiosphaerella korrae | reverse complement strand
TAGCTATTGTAGTTTCTTAGTATTTACCTTAAGCTTCTTGTTCTATTAGCTAGATAAGATACTTGTTAAGGCTAAGAGGTAAAAATAGATTAGCTTAATTATTAGGATTACAACTATAGTAAGATTTTTAAAGATTTTAAAGTAGCTAGGTTACCTATCTTGTAATACTTTTATAGTATTGTATAGTATTAGACCTATTTATATATTCTATATACTTAGCTTATTATTATAGAAAGGTCTATATTAATATATTAACTACTAGTACGTCGATGTTGTCTTAAAAGACGCGTTATTTCTATACCTTTCTAAGTAATTTAAGCTAGTCCCTTACCCTTACTCTTATACTTAGAGAGGGTTAACTAGACTAGGTTCTATTAATATAGTCTAGCGCGGTATTATAGTTTATAGATACCTAAGCCTAACTACTTGTAGTAGCTTCTACTTCTATATTTATAACTTAGGCGTATTCTATTTATACTACTTAATGTAGACCTATACATTTTTTAGAGTTAACTTTTTACTAGTTATTCTACTTACTATTTATTTACCGCACTATTAGTTAATTAGTCTATTCTCTCTACGCAACAATGTGTAATTATATAGTAGTATAGTATAAGTATACTTACTTCTAATATATTATACGAACTTAGTGTAAAGCGTATCTAAAAACTTAAAAGAGATATCCTCTAAATATAGTAGTAATGTAAGAGGAATTATATTTTACTTATATTAAAAACGTTAAACTAATATTATCTATAGAGAGGAACGCCTCTATAATAATTGTAGTATACTTTTAGAATATATACCTAATTTTCAAGTATTCTAACCTCTACTAGGCGACTATAAAGGATCCTAAAGCAAAGTATCTTAGTAGTCTATTATAGATATATTTTAGGTAATCTTACTTTCTTAATATTAGAATAGACACGAGATTAAATACATCTACTCCTATCTTACTTAATATTTATACTTAATATATTTGTGTAATATCGTTCTAGTACAAATAGAACTAATGTAGCTAACTAATTAGTAATTAATTGTTTATACCCTAATATATACAGACGACCCTATTATTACTATTGTAAGATTTTTTAAAGTTTTAATATATTTAACTCTAAGTATATATTTATACAATTTAATTATAGTTTATAGCGTTATAGGAGGTTAATATTATAGCTAAGAGTTAACCTTAGTAGTACTAGCGTACTACTATCTACTACCTCTTTAGTAGTATTAGCTTAATTATACCTATCTCTAGCAACTTAAGAGCCTTTACAAGATTTTTAAGCTATCTTAATACTATTCTAGAGTTCTTTTTTAGCGTTGCGCGTAAGTTAAGCCTCTACGTAATTATAAGCTTTTTAAACCTTTATAGCGTTGTAAGTAGCTTTAGCTACTACGTAATTTTAGTAGCAAAGAGTTTTATAGAACCTTATATAGGTAGAAATATTTACGCTTATATAGTTAAGGTAATAATACTTTAACTACTTATAGCTTTAACTTAGAAAATTACTTCTAAGATTAGGCTATATACTTCTAAGCGCGTTTTCTTTTAAGAGAAAGTCTTTTATAGATTTATAAATAAACTAGACTTTTAGAGCCTAAGATATTGTAATTTTAGTAAGTCCTTTAGAAGAATCGAGTATAGATCTTTTAATAATATCTATTATAACCTTATTAGGATCTTACTTTAATAGTAAGTTAGGCTTAACTCTAGAGAGAATAGTAAAGTATAACTATTCTAGGCTTAATAGTTGCCTTATAAAGAGTACCTACTAAATATATAGAATAAATTCGTCTCTATTATCTAAGTTGCGTATTAAAATGTTGCGGCTATAAAAGACGTATAAGGAGAGGATTATCTATAAGCTCTAAGTAAGGAAATTGTTAGAATAGCTATAGGTAAGATATATACAGGTTAGGTAGTTAAAGAACTACAACTATACTAGTAGGTATATTTATAGAAGAATACTTAAAGAAGTAAGGGGATTATAGGTAAAGTAGTAAGTAGCTAAGTAGAGTAAGTAGCTAAGTAGCAATTTAATATTACGTAGCTAGTTAACTGTGTTAATAGGTAATATTAAAAAATAATAGAGATAATTTAGTACTTAATATTCTTACTATTAGCAAGGAGAGTAGCCTAGCTACTCTAGTTATACTCTTATAAGGTAGCAAAGAACCCTTACTATAGACGTTAGGTAATAGCGCTAAGATAAAAGATTTTTACTAAAAGAAGAGAATATTTATCTTAAATATTCTTTTAATTAAACTATAGTCGCTTATTTAGCTAATTCCTACTACAAAGTAGTCTATATAGACTACTAAATATTATACTAGAGCCCTAATAGTAATACTAGACTTAGACTACAATCTATTAATACTACCTCTAGCCCTAACTAGAGAACGCTCGAGGAAGTAGTATGCGTAAGTACTTAATACTTACTAGTTACTATAGACGTAGACGAAGGTACTATAGGTAACCTAGACTAGTACCTAGGTAACTAGGTTGTAATTAGCGTAGAATAGCAACACGTTTAGCTAGTTTTATAGCTAGTATAAAGTATACCTTATAAACTATATCCTCTTTAATAGCTTATAGATAGAAAGCTATAAGCTAAGCCTTAATCTAAGTAAGAATTATATAGGCTTTTCTTATTATACTTTACTTTCTAAGAGTAGTATTAGTTATAAGCCTATATTAAATATTAGGGTAAATATTTATTATATAATAATTAGGTATACTCTATAAGATTAACTTTTTTTATAGTATGTTTTACTTTCTCTATAATAATATTATAAGTATAATATATATAATAGACTATACTGTTACAGCGTAGAAATCCCTAAGTTAAACGTTTATAACTAAAATAGGTATAAAAATAATATTTTTTATAGTAGCTATATATACTATACGCTTTGCGCTCGTAATAAACAAGGTAGCTATAGAGTAAGAAAGGACTACGTAGGTATTTACTATAACGAAACTATAACTATTAGCGTTTTTAATTTCAAGCCCTATACTAGAGGGTAAACGTACTATCTATGTGTTAATTAAAGTCGAGGGTTGCGTATCGTCTCTATTACTAAGTTCTTCTAAGGGCTATTTTAATTTAATATTAACTAAACTAGTGTTATTGTTATAATATAGAAGATTGTTAAACTACTTAGGCGTAGTAGTAACCTATATATAGAGTAACAACTAATCTTCTAGAGGCTATCTATATAGCTATATAGCTAATAGAGTAGGCTAAGATAAAGATTTACTTTATATACTCTATATAGCTTCTAAATTATCTTTAAAAGTATAAAGATATAAGAGATTTATAGCTTCCTACCTACAGCTTATATTACTTTAGACTAAGTTAATATCTTTAGTATTACTTATAAAGAAGCCTATTGTATAGACTAGCTAAGTTCTAATAAAATAACTTGCCTAGCTATAGTTAGTTTTAAATAAGCGAAGGATAAAGAGCGCTCTCTTTAGCTACTAAGTATTAGATATTATAGCCTTAGGGAGTTGTACATTAGGTTCTAAGCTTTTAGCTTACTTAAGAAGTAGCGAGATAACTAATATATATAGATAGCCTACGCCCTCGTAGTACTCTTATCCTTAGCTTATTAGCTTACTACTTGTTAATAAGTTAATAGGCTAGTTATCTAGAATATAAGCTTCCTAATCCCTAGCCTTAGTATAGAGTTACGCTAGTGCTGTATTATTATTTAGCCTAGAGAGCTAGAACAATTCTTTAGCCTATATAGCTAACCTAAAGAGTAGAGGAGGTAGCCTAAGTATAGGACTATTTAAGCTATTTATCTCTAAGTATATAAAATTTTTCTTTATAAAGTTCTTAGCGCTAAGCTAGAACAAAAAGTAGAATTTAAATATAGGGGTATAGTTAGACTAGAGCTCTATACTTATAAAAAATATTTAAAAAAGTATACTTTTAAGTACTAATTAATTAAAGGGTTGTTTTATTAAGCGTAGATTAAAGTAGTACGTTTCTAGAATACGTATAGCTATAAAGAGGTACAAGGCGTTATTATTAGATGTATCTTTACCTACCTACTAGATACGTCTATTAGTTACTAAAACTAGGTTATAGAGGCTAAAGTAGCTTACTCTATATATATAGAGTAGTATAGTTAATATAAGGGTTCCCTAGGATAATATGTTGTAGCTTTCTAATTCCTCTAATTCCTTTCTTAGGTCTTTAATTAACTTTAAATAATATCTTAAAGATAAAGATTATATACTAGCGTCTAGACTACTATTACAAAGGTAAGCTACTATATTAGCAAGTATAGAGAATTAAAGACTTATATTCTTAGTCTTAAGTTCTTTAATCTTGTTAGTCTAGTCGCTAGAAAAGCCTAGATAACTTCCTAGTAAGATAACAAGTATATAGAACTTATCTATAAAGTAGTACGAGAGGTTAACCTCTTAGCTATCTTCTAGGCTAACCTCTAGGTTAACTTCTAGGCTATCTTCTAGGTTAACCTCTAGGTTAACTCTAACCTCTAAGTTAACTCTAACCCCTAGGCTAACCTCTAAGTTATTGGAGAAGTAGACTTAGCCTTTACTAGTAATCTTAGAGTATTATAACTTAGGGTAAGCTATATATTAACAATCTATTTATCCCTTAACTAGCTATTTATAGGTGCAACTTAAATAGGTACATTTTATATAATTTAGCTTTAACTTATTATACTTTTTCTACCTATTTTAGCCTAAATTAGATAAATTAGCACTATTTAGACGTTAACGCTAGTAATACTTACATATTAAATAGCTAGTCTTAGCTTATAGTTTTTATTGTTACGCTAAATTTCTTATACTAAGAGATAGTAAACAAGGGTGTATAGTCTTCTAGTAAGTAGAAGTAAAAGTAATAAAATATATAGACGTTTTAGCCTTATTAGGGTATTTGCACCTATATTATACACTATAGCACTCTAGACATCTAGCTACTAAGTATTAGTACTCTTTCGCCTAAACTTACTAGTCCTATTAGATAATATAGGTATTGTAGAGATACTTATAACTACAAAGAGTCTTATAAATTAAATAAAGCTCTTCTAATCTATCTATCTCTATAGAAGTAGCGCTTAGCCTAATAGATAAAGGATTAACTAAGAGTAACTTTTAGGCGTAAGAGATATATTATATAGCTTTGCGTAAGAAGACAAGAAGAATATAAACGAATTTAGAAGGTAATAAAGGCCTAGAGAAAAGCTAGAAACTAGTAAAGAATAAAACCTTAGAAGGTAATATATAGTACTACTATACAAATTACTTATATATATCTTAAGTAATAACTATAGTAAAGGCCTTAATAACAATTTAGGTAAAGAGTAACGTATAGTAGAGTATAACGCAAATAGTAATAGTAATAAAGAATACTTTTTTAATATCTATCTAATTATCTATATTAATTTAAATATCTCAAATAGGATTGTAAAGGTAGGCTATCTTAAAGTTAAGTTCTATAGTAGTAGCTACCTTAGGCCCTATACTACTATATTCTACTATAAAGTTAAGCGTCTTACTCTTTACCTTAGATAATTTTACTATAATATATAAGCTAGAAACTATTTAGTATATTATATAAATTAATATACCTTCTATATACTTAAGGTTTCTAAATACTCTTACTATACGCTAATAGATTAGCTCTATACTAACTATAGAGATACCTTTACTCTTTAACTACTTATTAACTTAATCTATAATCTCTTGTTTTTTATTAAAGGCGATAGAACGCTACTATATACTATAATTATTTTCTTGTAGTTCGCGAGCGATTTCTTTAGTAATTTCTTACGCTCTAAGTTACTACTACTTATAGGCTAGCGCTATCTACCTTATAAGAAATCTTTACTATATATCTTTATCTTCTAGCCTTAATAGGCTTTATACCTTAGCTACTAATATTTTATCTATAATTCTTAATATATTGTCTATATAGGCTTGTATATAACAACCTAGTATTCTAAGGCGTAAAGCTTAGACCTAGTAATTAAGCTAATCTATACAGCCCTTTATTTTGCGCAGTCTTACTTACCTAATTTACTCTAGTAGTATAGGTACACCCCTATCTATTTAGCGTAGCTATATCTAACCTTGCCTACCCTTTCTACTACTATACGCAACGTCTAGCCTTATATATATAGCCTACCCCCTATTATATTTAGAAGCTCTAGGCTAAAGGGACGTAGCTTTTTATATATAGTAAGCAGCTACCTATACTAAAGGTTATTTCTACCTTATAGATTACTAGTCTTAACTACGCTATTATTACTACTTCTTAACGTAAATTGTGTAAGTATAGAAAGATTTATCTCTATTATCCTATTCGCCTTAGCCTTTATAAGAGATTTCTAGGATATAGTATACTATTAATAAGATATATAGCTAAAGGTATAAGTATTATAATAGTAAGAACTATATAGTTTATTAATTTTAGCTAGAATATAAGGAGCTTTAGTTAGAAACAAGATTTATTTATCTAAGTACTATCTTAGCACTTTGCTGCTAGCGTATTTAACTACTATCCTAGTACTTAACTACTATCCTAGTACTTAACTACTATCTTAGTACTTAACTACTATCTTAGCTTATAATAAAGTATTAAAACTACAATTAATAAGTTGTTTAGCGCTATTACTATTTTAGTATAGTTCTCTACTTGTAAATACTATACCTATTAAAGCTAATACCTAAAACCTTACTAAAGTAGAATCTAGTTCTATTCTTAAAACTAGGGTATTAGCGTGTAGAGTATTAGTAGTTATTAATAGGTTAATAGGCGCTAGAAGGAGTAGTATTCTTAAAGTAGCTAGCTAAGCTAGGTATAAATAGGACGTAGTTTATAAGTACGTATTATCTATAGCTAGCTAGGTTAGGTATAAATAAGACGTATTTTGTAGGTTTACGTACGTATTATTTATAGCTAGGTACTTCTTGTACGTAGGGTAAGTCTTTAAGATCTTAATATACTATATATATTTATTATAGCTTATAGGTTGTATACAGCGTAAATAGTATAGTAATATAGGATATAATATAGATATTCGCAAGTATATATTAATTAATATTACGCATTAGTACGTCTCCTAGCTTAGCTTTCTACGCAGATTAGAATTAACTATTAGGGGCTAATCTAGGGTAGCTGTAGGTAGTCTATAAGGAACTTAGATTAACGTATAATAGTTAAGGGAGTTAACTATAGATTAGTTAGATAGCTACGTACAATAGCTATCTTAGGTACTATAGTACTTAATAGATATAGCTATTATTTATTATATCTCTTAGTAAGTAGTACGCCTATAGTGTAGTAGTCTTAGCCTTATATAGAAGGGAAAGAGGTAAGAAGGGTTATAAATAATTAACTACTAATTAGTTAGCTATATTAATCCTATTTATAGTAGAACAACGTTATATAAACATGTTAAGTATAAATATATATATAATAGATTAGGTAGGAGTAATGTATAAACTTTGCGAGAAAAATATAGCTAACTTACTTTAGGTAGTTGTATTAAAGTAGAGGGCAAGCTTAGTTTATAGATTAATTTGTCTCCTTAGATAAGCTCTAGAGGGTAGCTTTTTTAGCACTAGGACAAAAATTTTGTCTAAAAAGACTATTTTACTTAAATAATAGTTCTATAATTATCTTATACTCTTAGGTATAAATACTACTACTAAATTAAGTAGCGCGTATATATAGGTTAAACTAGGGTTTACCTATAATATATAATCTATATTGTTTATAGGTTACTACCTTTCTTAGTCTTTTACTAATTACCTTCTACGCGTTTATTTACTATACCCTAAGATTACGCTAATAGTAGTCTTCCTTTCTAGCCTTGTAGATAATAGACTTGTTACTTATAGCTATTGCCCTTATATTAGTTAACTATCTACTTAGTATTACGTATATAGAGACTACTTTAAATCTTACTTTACTTTTATTTTAGCTTTAGTTTACAAAGGATAAGGAGTAATAAAAGGTAATTAGGACGATTAAGAGTTTAGATATATAGATACCTAGGCGAAGAGCTACAAAAGAGTATTAGTATAAGTCCTCTACTACTCTACGACGCTAAACAAAGGTAAGCCTAAGTAGAGATGCAATTTAAAATACTACTAATGCTACGCTAAGTCTATTAAGTTATTGTTTTATAATTATAGTTAGGAGAACAACTTTTATTATAATAGTACAAGAAATACTATATATACCTCTACTTTTGCTTACGTTTATATAAACTCCTTATCTCTAATCTACTAAACTAGCTTTGCTTTAGTACTTTAGTTTATTATTTATACGTCTTATTAGTAGTTTCTTTTGTTTTAATTAGTATATATAGGTAGAATTTAGTTCTATACGCTTTTCTCTCTTTTGTTTACTAGTCTTACTCTATATTTACATTTGCATTAATAACTACTTGTAGTTAGATTAAGGTTTTCTAATCTTTAAGTAGTAAGAAACACTAGATTAAGCTTTTTATACTTCTATAGATTAGAATAAAACTTATATTTAAGTCTTTCTATTTAATCTTTCTTACTATATACCTAAGAAGTAAAGTAAATATAGTTGTATATACATAAATATAATAAGGCTGCAGCTTCTTATATAGAAGAAACCTTGTAGTATACTAACGTTGTACTTAAAATATATATTAGTACTACTATAGTGTTATAGCCTACTATATACTCTTCTAAGTTATCTATAGAGGTCTATTACCTTCTCTCTAACTACTCTTATATACTATACATTATATATAGTATATATACCCTCTCTAGTAAAACTATAACGCCCTCTAGCCTATCTACTAGCTACCTTTCTTATTCTTTTACTAGATGCGAGAAGGTAATTAAGGGCGTTATAAGGGATCTACTCTACAGACTAACTACTACGTCTACTCCTAACAAATAATATAGCTTCTACATTAATAAATGCGAGGCGACTAAATTTATAAAGCTAAAGAAAGGCCTTAGTAGATAAGCTTTATAGAGAGGCGAGCCTACTAATACCTTTCTATATTTACCTTACTACTTTCGCTAGCTTAATTACTTAGCTACTAAGGCGCTAGAGTAACTCTTAGCTATAGTATAAGGATAAATAGTTGCTTTTAGGGTCTTAAGTCCTTTATCTTTGCAATAATAAATTTCGACCTTCTACTTGCTTATACTACGCTTGTTAATATTATCTCTTTTTTTTTAGTCTTAGGTTTCTAGGGTACTATTAGTATTAGCCTTATTACATCCTTTAGTCTTAATTTCCTTTCTCTCTATTACAATCTTAAGTTTATTAAAACCTTAAATATCGCTATTATACTTATTACAATACTTACTATCTTTATTACAAAGCCTATCTATAAGAGCCTAGTTTAAAGTTTTATTTATAGCTAATTAGTTAAGGCCTAAGTCTATACAATCTAGGAAACTCTACTATAATCTTATTTAGTATAGTAGTATTTACAATTGCGTATATACAAAGTATAAAAGAAAATAGGAAGGTTCTATATATCCTTTTAGGGCTTATATAGATTACTATTGTTATATTAGCGCTATATTCCTTTTTAGTTATAATATAGTTATTAATATTCTTTATCTTAGGCGTAATACTATAGTTAAGCAAAGTAGTATATATTTGTAGATAGTTATATACTGTAGTAATAGGAGATATTAGCTAGAAGAGATTATAGATAGGTATAGTATTCTAGAGTAATTCTCTTAGGAATCCTTTCTTTAAAAGTTACCTTAATAGCTGTTTTTAATCCTATAGATAGCGATTACTTAGGTTTCTTATATTAGCGTTAGATCTAAAAGTAGTAGTAATAGGCTTACGTACGTTAGTCTTATAAGTAGATTTGTAATAATATATTATATAGGAAGGTAACTAGTAAAGGACAAAAGAGCGAGCTATAGATACAAGCTACTACACGTTTAACGCAAGTTAGAATAGCTAGTTTAGTTTAGCTTTATTTCTTGTTTGCTCCTTTAGCTCTAAGGTTATATAAATAGTTGTAATTAAGATTAATTTTATAATATATCTTTAGATTAACCTTAAAGTATCTATACGTATATATATAAACTATTTTCTTACTCTTTCTTTATCTATACCTATAAGCTTATACGCTCCTAATTCTTCCTCCTTCCTCTAAGCCCTTAAACTAACTACTCTAGAGGTTCCTAGCTACTAATACCCTTTATGTCTTAAGAAAGGTAATATAGTATAAGTTATTTTAAGGGAATACTACTTCTAATATAGAACTCCTATTAATTAAAAAGGCTAGTTAAAGGTAAATCCTTACTACAAAATCCTTATACACGCTAATTATAAGTAAGTAGTACTTTAAGAGGTATCCTTATTTATTAATAGTAGTTAGATATTAGGCGTTAAACCTAAGTGTAAGGACCTTCTTAAAAGAAAATTTAGGGCTAACTTCTACTATTTTAGCTAGATAGCGCATATCTATACTTTCTATTTACTTAGGTAACGTAGCTTTAGTATATAATACTATTACTCTTATCTTTATATTTAGTGTAGTCGTATATATTAGTATTAAAGGTAATAAGTATTAAAGAGATATAAGGCTATCTTGTCTTTACTTATACGTTAAGCGTAGCTAGTTTAAATTATATCTACTTTTCTCTACCCTAGATAGGCGTCTTACTAGTTCTTTCTAAGTTACTTACTTACTCTTATACTTAGAGAAGGCTAATTAGATTATTCTCTATACGCTTACTTTAGATTTAGGTAATACTTCTTAATAGAGCTACTACTTAACTCTAGCGTACCCTAAAAGTAAAAGCTCTCTATAACATCTTCTTACCTAAAACCTAAGTAATAGGGGCGCTAATTCTCTAATATATATATATACTCTCTTAAGGCTAAGACGTTCTACGTCCTTTACTCTTTACTTACTTTTTAAGTTTTATCTTCTTACAAGTTTAATATACGTGTTCTACGCCCTAAGATTTTTATCTTATATTAGTCTACTCTTACTAGCTCCTTATATAATAGCTTTTCTATACCCTATTATAGTTAACTAAGTAAAGGCTACAAAGAGTGCTGTGCTTAAAAAGTTAATATACGTTATTTAATTACTAATACTTAACCCTATCTTATACTCTTTACTATAGAGATATTCCTAGTACTAAAATCTAGGTACTAGAAAGTACAAGGCTAAGACTTATACATTAGTATAATTAAGTAAAACCTACTTGTTCTTACTATAGTAAATTAGGACAAGAGTGTAAATATTAGGATTAAATAGACCTCCTCTTCTAGGACTAAATAGCTACTACTTAGAAATATACTATAGAGTCGTAGAAATAGAAGTTAATAATATCTTTTCTAAAGACCTCTAGTAAAAGTAATATAGTTATACCTCTATAGAGGACCTAATACCTACCTATTAATAAAGCTAGATGTAGTATCTTAATTCTAAGTACTAAAGGCGCCTCTATTATCCTAGCAATTTAGCTAAGCCTATATAGCCTAGCTTATAACTAACTTTTATACAACTTTATTATATCTAATAACTCTAATAGGCTACTAGAAGAACCCCTAAGTACTCTTTTTACTTTTATTCCTATAATTTATTAGTATATAGAACTAGAGTCTTATTTAGTAGCTACTATTAACGCTATCTCCTACGTTAATTTTGCTAATAGAGTTAAAGTACCTAAAGTAGTTACGTTAGCTAAAGAAAGCTTTGTAAAAGCTATTAGTATACTAGTAATAATACTTACAAGTAAAGAGGTAGCCTTAGATAATATACTATACTTAGTATATTTACTAGGGCTCTATAAGGTTAATTTCTAGAGCTCTTTATACTACTAATTTTAGCTAATATTAGTTAGGACCTAGCTACTACCTAGCTATATAGTATATATAAACAAGGCGTAAGTATATTACTTTTACTATAAATAGTTAAGTAGTCTAAAAATAACCTAATATTAGCAATGTTATATAAAGTAGTATACGCCTAGATAGTAAGTCTACTACTCTTTCTAATACGTTAACTATCGCCCTAAACTAATATTCTAGAATAGTTAGTTTTAAGCTTATAAACTATAATATATCTACTTATACTTAGTATTAAAAAGTATCTACCTAAGTTATACAACAACCTTAAAAGCTCTATTATTTAGCTTATATAAGAAATAACAAGGTTATATACTATATAGTATAATCTATATACTAGTTATAGTAATCTTTAAAGTCTTTTGTAGAACGCCTTTAATCTTAATACTTAATTTTAATTCTAGGAAACTAAGCTTCTCTTAGCTTAGAAGTACTAGACAAAACTTAATACGCTTAAAGTATAGTTAAGCTATAGCTCTATATAGTAGGAATTAGTACTATAGAGTAGAGGCGCGCCTAACGAAATTTACTTCTATTCTAGCTTAAAAAGAAGCTATATATAGGGATTTTATTACACTAGCTAAATATTCTTACTTTACGTTATTCTTAAGATTCTTAACTAGATACCTAGGTTACTAGAGCTATAACTATCGTTACAATAAGTATATACAGACTACTCTTCTATTACTACGTAACTAGTAGATCTTATTAAGAATTGTTACTCTACTATCCTTTATAGCTTAACTACTCTAATTTGTAGTAAGCCTTTTAAGGATATAATAACTTTTAAAGGCTATATTATTATATAGCTACTAGAGACAATATACTTAATCCTTAGAACTAGGCTTGTACTAGACTACGAGGCTCCTCTTTATCTACTAGCTACTAATTACTTATCGCTAAATATATTACAACCTAGTAATCTACTAGTATATACTATTAATATAGTAGCAAAATAAAAGTAGCTAAGTAGTATACTTTATTATATAGGTACTAAACTAAGTATTAAGAAAGTATTATTTATCTCTCTTAATAGGAGTATAGATAATAAGGTAATAGACTAGCTAAGGATATACTATAGAGAAAACTAAAGACAACCTACTCTAGTACTTAGCGCGCTAAAGTTAAACCTCCTAAAGTTAAAATTACTAGACTTAGCGTTCTTTATAATTATAGTTAATAGTAGATATTAATCTAAATATAAAGGTAAGCGATTACCTTACTATAAAGGATAAAAAGGCTAGGTATTATTTTAGGCTAGATACTATACAAGAGCTTTAACTTGTTAAGAACTTAGGCAAAGAGTTAGAGCACGAAGTAAATAGCAAGACCTTACTACTAAGGAGTACGAGTATACGCTTATTATACGTGCTTACAAGATAATAGATAGTCTTCTTATTATCTAATGCAATTTATTATTATAGAAATAGTATATAGGTTATTATAAGATAATCTTTAAAGAAAATAGTATTAAAAGTAAGCCTAAACTATATAATACCTAAAGCTAAGTATTATTTTATAAGTCTAGGGGGTTAGGTATCCTTATATACGCTTTCTCTTTAATAGTAGAGTAATCCTAATAGGGCTAGTATTACTTCTTATTACTAGCTAAGAGCAGCACTATAGTAAAGCTAAAAGATAAGAAAACCTTCTACTATTAATTTACTTTCTATAGCTAATTAGTAATTAATTATAACTTAATATATATAAGCGATCTTATTATTACTAGAGATATAATAAAGATATAGCTAGGAGTAGCACTTACTTTAGGCGATATACTAAGATATAGCTCTAAAGTTATTCCTCTAAGTCTTAATTAAACTTAATAGCTACTACTCTTCCTATTTTAGTAAATTATATAAGTAGCTACTCGTAGAGTATAAATAGGAGGGAGACGTTTAACTTACTATATAAGCTAGTATATAACTAGAAGCCTCTTATATAACGTATATAAAAGTAGAAGCTAATTATAATTGTTATTTAAATAATATAAAGTACGCAACCTAGGTAAAGTTTAGAGGTCTTACTTCTACTCCTTATATATATTACTTTTATCTTTGTTTAAGAATTATAATTATCTATTAAGACCTATCTATTACATTTAGGAGCTATACTTATATATTTAGTTCTAGGATTTCCTATAAGTAAAAGCTACAAACTTATATCTTAACTAAATTATATATATTAAAAATTATAGTAATACCTACTTAAACTATAGTAAAATATTTTAGTCTTCTCTTTTTAGTAGAAAGACGCGAAATTTAGCCTTTACTAGATATACGTCTATCTAGAGCTACTAATAGTATTATATAGTATAACTATAGAACCTAGAAGTATTTTACTATTATACGTTTTAGAAGAGCTATAGGAGCGCAAGAGCTATAATTATCTAGTTAGTAAGGGAAAAGTCCTAATAAGATTCTAGTACTTAATTTAAGTAAGGATTTCTATAATCTATCTAAAAACTTACTATATAATAATAATATATAAAAAGAAAAAGTCTCTAAGTTTAGTAGATACTAATATAAGTTTGCGCAGCTATATTAAGTAGGTTAACTAAAGATTTTAAAAAGAAAGACGTAGTTTATTACGTTACTATTTAGAATATTCCTTTAAGAGTATTATTTCCTTTAGTAAGTTTTAATTAATTAAACCCTTATATTATTCTATATAATATTAAAATATCTAGAATATCTTAATAAAGGTTACTAGCTAGTTATATAGATTTATATCTTAAAGTTAATATAGCGATATAAAGCACGATAGGTAGTATATCGTATAATTATAAAGGTGCTAGCTATATATAGTATAGAGCCTTCGCCTTCTCTTGTAATCTATAATTATTAGTGCTTAACTAAAGCTAACGTTTAAGTCGTCTCCTACTTTCTAGCCCCGCCCTAGCGTTTTCCTAAGAGAGGCTAGATACGCTCGTATAATACCTAATACTAAGCCTACTTATTCTAATTACTAACTAGCTTTAGTCTCTACTAAGAGGAGTTGTAATAATCTAGGTATAAGGCGCTAAAGAGGGTAGAAGCGTAGTAAGTAGTTATAGGTATATAGTAACTAGATAGTTTAGGTTATAGTTGTAGTAGAAAGTATATAGGCTATAGATTAACCTAGGTTAATCTATAGCCTATATATTAAGTTAATCTAATCTATAATATCTATATAGAAGGTTATAACCCTATATCTTATATTAGCTACTAATACTAGTCTACTAGAGAAGAGCTTAGGGCGTAGTTTATATAGAGGATACTAGAAGTAGCGTAAAGAAGTAGTAAGTCTAGGGTAAACTTAGTAAAATCTATAAAGTAGGAACTAGATTAAGGTTAGTTAAAATAAAGATAGAAATAAGATAAGATAGAAATAGAATAAAATAGAAATAAGATAAGGCCTAAGTAATATGTTAGTAGTTCTATCTTATTTTAGTCTTATCTTACTTTAGTCTTATCTTACTTTAGCGTAACGTAGCTATTATAAAGTAAGCCTTACTTATATTAAGATTAAGATACTCTAGTTATAAAATGCGCTCCTTAGAGTAGCAAGTATATCTAGAATTAATTCTTGTAAGGAGAAGTTAGATAGCAACGTACTAATACTAAGATCTAGTTCTAGTACAAGTATAAAAAGACTTAGTATTCTTAGTATTTACTCTACGCGTAGGTTAGGGAAACCTTAATAGAAGCTTAAGAATATATATCCTATAGATATATCTTATTCTTAGGATAATTAAGGGTAGCTACTCCTAAGTATAAGTTAAGTTTTAATACATACTTCTTAGTAGATAGTCTTTACCCTTGTCTAATAATTAACTTATAGTTCTCTAGCTAATATCTTACCTAGATTTAATATACTATTAAAAATATTAATTTCTTACAACAATTGCCTCTACTACGAAGCTCTAGCCTAGATATAAAGTAAGGTATTTACGCTTAGTATAGTCTTTTGCTAATTTAAGTAGACTTGTAATAGAATTTATATTACTCTATCTACGCAATATACACGTAGTTTTATAGCTAAAGATTAATAAAAAACTTTAAGACTTTAAAAGTTATTATAATACGTTATACTATCTTGCTAAACTTTTAGTAATTAGCCTTTAAATAAAAGTGTTTAAATTATATAAATCCTAGGGGCTGTTGTTTAATTTAAGCTAATAAGATTAAGAAACTAGAATACAAGAGTAAGTAGCAGCCTTAGGTTTAAAAGATCTCTTAGGCTATCTAGACGCGTATTTCCTTTAAAAATTACGCTAAACTAAGATTAAAACCTTCTAATACAGCTATACTTCTCTAAGTCTTTTTTTTTCTACTTTATACTATTTTAGGCTAATTAACCTAGTAGCTATTAGTTTAACAAGCTTATTTATTATTATAATATATTATATATAGTACAAGGACGCTCTTTTTAAAGGGGCTATACACCTTTAAAGGTATACCTTAATTAAACGACACGAATTAGCTTAAAGTGTTAGTTATAGGCTCTTAATATTACTAGGTGCGAAAATTCTAGAGAACTAAAAGAAGTAAGTAGGCGATAATATTATATTAGCTTGCACATTTATTATCTTAAGAGAGGTAACCTTTATACCTTACTATAATATACGTTATTAGCTTCGCCTTTACTAAGAACTAAGCTATTAATATTAGTATAAGCTATATAGAAGAGACGAGAGTAATAGTAAGAGTAGAGATATAGTAGATAATTATTAGTGTAGGTGCTTAGAAAATAGCTTACAAGTACTAAGTAAGACTAGAAACGTAGTAGGAATTGTTTAGCTCGCAATACTAATAGGCTTTTCTACGTCCTATTTATTAAAGTACCTACTATAATTTATTAAAACGTTATACTACGTAAATAGTAGACTTATAATATTATAGGGTAAGTTAGGCCTATAGAACGAGCTCCTTAGATAGTAGTCTATAGCTTACAACTCTCTAATCTACTTAGTATACTAAAAGGCACTTGCTATATTTACTATAGATTAATAAACTTCTTTACTTTTCTTTACCTTATTATAAGTCTACGTATATTCTTAGAAATAATACCTATAAGAGGAAACACGTTCTATAAAAGAATATATTTAAAATATATAGAAATAATGTAATTAAGTAATAGTTAGTTTTAGATAAGGAAGTATAATATTAGATAAAGCTAAGTAAATATTTAAGTACTTCTAAAATACCTCTTAGAGAGCTACGTAATTTCTAACTTAAATACTAGATAAGCTAAATAAAGTAAGGTTACTCTAGGTATCTATTTAGTAGTTATCTAGCATACCTAAGTAACTTAAAGTAGAGTATCTATAGGCGTAGAACAACTAAAATACTATAGATATAGGTCTAATATATAGTTAGAATGCGCGTTATAGTAGACGCCTTACGTTTAACTACTTAATAAAGTAGTTATTGTTATAGATATAGTACTATAAATATTCTATAGTATAGTATAACTATAGGAGTAGCTACTAGAGATTCTTTTATATAATTTTATTGTCGTATAATAGCACCTAGTAGTATATTTAAATATAGACTATTAAGTAATCTATAGTAAAGATAATAACCCTTAAATAGAAATAGTTATAAGGCTACCTACTATCCTTATTTACTTTACTTCTTCTAGACGTATTCTAGTACTTACAACCCTAGGGCTATAGTAAATACTAGCCTTTATAAGCTATATAAGTACTTAAGATACGTACTCTTCTAGTTATACGTATATAGCTTAGATTAGGTTGCTAGAATAGTTTAAGATATTATTAGGCTCTCCTACTTTAATAAATACAAGTTAGTAATATAATTCTTTATAGGAGATACCTATAACTATAGACTCTTTAACTACAAGAGGCTACCTTATATATTAACCTAGGAAGAGTAGGTATTCTAGCTACTTACTACTACTAAAGCTAACGTACACTTCCTATACAAAGTAATACTAATGCTACCTAGACCCTATCTACTATAGTAACGCAAGACCTTACCTTCTTATTCTAGGTACGTGTTAGATATAATAAAGGTAGTACACGCTATTATAGCTACGTATCTTACTTCTAGGTTCTCCTATTTATCCTACTCCCTTAGAAAAAGATAATATATCTGCGCTACAATATTATGTCGCGCTCTTAATATTACTAGGTATCTAATAGCCCCTACAAGGCTTAACAATAATAGAAAGTAGGTACTAGAAATAGTTAAGATATAAGCTATAGTCCCTAATTAAATATTAAGTTCTACACCTAACTTTAATATAGAACGCCTACTTCTCTTTAGATTTATTACTTATTTCTTATATAGAATACTACTTAGTATTCTACTTCTATATCTTAATACTAAGAAGTCTAAATTAGACTAAACCTAGAAGAAGGGTAGATACTTAGAGAAAGTCTTAGCTTTTACCTTTAGTATTATCTAAATAGCCTTGTTTACTACTATTTATACTACTATAGTAATATTACTTAATATAAGTTAATAAGTTTATTAAGTAGATACAGCGCGCTTTAGTATACTCTAACTCTATACTAGAGTTAATATAAAAGCCCTTATTTAGAATACTTAAGCTTAAACTTATAAAACTACTAGTTTACCTACGTTATATACTACTTAGTACTACTTCCTTAGGCTATACTACTTATATATATAGTTTTTATAATTTTAACTATACTTAACTTTATATACTTAACGTAGGAACCTATCTACTAATATTTAAATTCCTCTTTACCTAGTTTAGAAAACAAGAAAATCTTCTTAGCTACAAGTTTTTCTTTAATCTCGCTATTCTATTACTCCTATCTTTAGTTATATTATACTAGCAAGCATATTAATATAGGAGTGTAGGAGGTAGTAACTAGACCTACCTACGTTTCTTAGTCTTACTAGCTATTTTAAATATAATTACAGCTATATTATAGTTCTATAGAGTAATTATTATTTACTACTTATTACTTATAGATCGCGAGGTTATAAGTAAACTCTACTATAGTATTCTTCTTATATATATCGACCCTTTATTTTCTAATTAGTCTAACCTAGATAGGCTTATACGTATACCTATCTCCTCTATCCTTTTATAATTTATGTTAGTAGTATATATCTATTTATTAAGTAGGTATAGGCTTAGATATAGCTACCTTATTTAACTAGTAGTAATATTAGAGGAGTAGTTAGACTATATAGCCTAGAATTTAGACAAGGTAAATTTAGAGCCTAGTAAAGAAGTAAGTCTCTAGCTAGTAGTAGCTACTTAACAATAGTATGTAGTAATAAGAATAAGCCTAATTAGGCTATAAGATTAACTAGAAGTAGGACTAATAGAATAGAGCTATATAGTAGAAAATCTAGTATAAGATCCTTATTAGGTTAAATCTAGGCAAGGGATAGTCTATTGCAGCTATACTTAAATAAGTATATATCTAGCCTATTAATTACCTCTAAAGCTAGTAGAAATATTAGGTAACTATAAAGTGTCTTACTAATTTAGGCGCCTTATTACAAGCTATATTACCCTTACCTACTAAAATAGTAAGTTACCTACTACTTAATAATATAGAGAAGGGTATAAGATATTTTAGTGTAACTATAAGCGATTAGGATAGAGTTAAAGGCTAATTTATAACAAGCTTTTTATTATTACCTACCCTTAATCTATAGATAATAGAAGTAACTTCTTCTAGAAGTATATACGATTAGTACTTATAATAAACAACCCTAGGAAAGTATAAAGTAGTTCTATAGCACTTAGATAAAGTAAAGACTTACGCAGAATATTACGATAAATCTCCTAGGCCTAGTATATTACGTAGTAACAAAAGAGAGGTTTAATCTAGACGTCTTACTATTACTAAGCTAGCGCTAAGTGTAAGACAAAAGTATAACTAGGTATATAACGCTATAAAGAACTAGTACTACTTAATCTAACTTAATATAGTCTCTAACTCCTTCTACCTTATTTAAGGGGCTATAGACAAACTAAGTCTATAATTCTAACTAGATAGTTAGCACGTTATTACTCTAGTGCAAATAGCTTATCTATACTTTTAATAGCGAGACTTGTCCTTCCTAGAAAAGTAATTTAAATTAGGAGTAGAAAGTAGTTAGAATGTAATAACATACTTAACCTTATACCTAATACTCTACGTTACTTTGTCTATAGACTTAAATTGTCCTTTCTAGTATTTTATAATAATATCTTCTAGCTTAACGTCCTTAATATCTAGATATCTACTCTCCTAAATCTATTAGTAGACAATCTACTCCTCTATTTTACTATATAGCTATAAGATAGTAAATTATTAAATAGAGAGTATATAGCTTAGCCTATATTATTCTATATTTATTCTCGTTATTATCTAAGTACTTAAACCTACTCTTAGCGCAGACTATAGAAGGCTCGTTATTAATAGCAAACCCTATAAAGTAACTTTTTCTATAGTAGAATACACCTTTAGGCTAATAGCTTACTAGGTAACGTCTAATAGCTATTAAGCGTATAGTTGTATACATCTCTTTAAGATATATCCTAATATTAATTTACTATATCTTTAAATATCTTACTATAAACTAATTCTAAGGATTTCTTACTTCTTGTTATAAATTACTAGTAGCTAGTTATATACGTCCTACGACGTAGATATATACTAATAATAGAGATTAGATTATCTAAAATACTCCTCCTTCCTAAAGTTGCGTTAGGCGCGCGTAAGATTTACTTTACCTTAAACTAGGTAGTATAAACGCTTTATTCTATATAGCTAGGCTAGGTTTACGAGCTCTTATATAAATTAGGTATAATACGATTATTTTAGGCTTTATATATCGCTAACTATTACGTAGTTAAAGATATACTATAGAGTAGCTATAAATACACTACCCTATACCCCTTATGCCTAAATATCTAGAGGTACACGTACTTAATAAATTAATAAAAGATCTTCTAGAAGCTCTTAGAAGGTAGCTTAAATATAATAGTACTTTTATCCTAGAGGTTAAAAACTTTAAAAAATATATAAGCGTAGATTTAGGACAATAAGTTAGAGAACTATAAGAGAAGATAATTGCATTATTTAGTTAAATATAGGGCACGAGTAATATAAGTAGAAATGTATATCTTTGTATAATAGTCTAATCTTATAGATAGATACTAAATTTCTAGGGTATATTAAGATTAGAGCGAGGAGGAGGTTAGTTAAAAAACAAAGAACGCGTATAGCTTCTTGTCTCTATCTAAGTAACAAGAGATTTAAATCTGTATATCTAGTCTCCTAATAGTAAATATATAGCCTTTACTCTTAGCTAGGCGATATACTATATACATAATAATCTAGCATATATTAGCGATAATATTAAATTCTTTTTTATTTACTAAGGGATCTATAGCGCCTACCTTAATAACTAAGGTCTATTATATAAATTTAACCTATAATATAATTAATCTCTAATTTACTTTAAGTAATAAGTAATTATTTTATTAGTACTTAAGTCTAGTGCGCCCGCTAAACGCTATATAAATTGTTACAAGTATATTACTAAATCCTAAAGAGTTAGTATACTAAGCTACCTCTATAGAAGTACTACTAAACTACAAAAATTTAGTAAACTAAAGGATTAATGTAGTAGTATCTCTAAACTACGTAAATTTAGCTACTAGCTAAGCGCTATTAGGGGATATACTATTACTATACGAGGTAAAACTAGGTTATAGCGTAACTAGCTAATTTATAGTATAGTTACTTCTTAAAGATCTATTAGTACTATTAGAGATAATAGTATAAATATAGCCGCTTACGCTATAGAGATTAGTATTAGTACAAAGAGCTCCTTTATTCTACTCTTAACTTTCTCTTCTTATACTCTTATTCTTGTACTATTCCTATAGAGTAGATACATCTACGTAGTTATTAGTTAATCGATAGGTAGGGATATATAACATAGCTAGCACTTACTTTAATATAGCGGAATATAGTTAGATAATATTAGATACTAAATATAAGGTAAGTTAATATAGCGCTCTAAATAGCCTACTATTAAAGGTATTAGCCTATTAAACTATAACTTAGATTACAAACCTATAATCTCTTAAGTTACCTAAACGTAGCTATTTTAAAGCTTAGTAGTCTATACCCTAACTTTTGTATACTTAGAAAGTAGAAAATATTAAAGGTGTAATCTCTAAAGCTAACTAGCGTGCTTTAAATAGCTTGTCTAATTTAAGTTCTTTTAATATATCCTAGAAGTTTATCCTATAGAATAAATAGTGTATAATAGCTATAAGGCCTATAAATCTAGGCTACTCTTATAAAGGTAGTAAATTTACTTTTTTAAAGGTATAGAGCTTAAGTCTATTACGAATAGTAGAGTATATAATATTAATATTATCTAGAGAGAAGTTTATAGTAGTATATATTATAATTAAGTTAGAATTTTGTTTCTTTCTATAAATATTTTCGCTCCTATAAGCGTTAGTAAGTCGAGTAAGATAGATAGAGAGGTAATTATTAGCTAAACTTAGCTCTACTATAACGCGCTAAATATTACCTTAAAGGTTATTAGCTCTAGTATTCCCCTTAACAAACTAAATATTAATAATATAGTAATTATAATTAGGAAGGCTTCTAACTATTATCTCTAGGCTATTTAAGTTGCAAAAGCGTTTAAGTTTATTAAGTTATTTTACTAAGAGAGTAAGACTTTTTAATTTTAAAGATTGTTTAAGTAAAGAGTAGAGTACTTTAATTCCTTTTACTTAACTTAATTATTTAGCTAAAACTTTAGAGAGGATCTTAATAGCTTTAGTAAGTTTATCTATATTAATAGGCTAGAGGAAGAGTAGCAAAAGGAGAAAAAAAAGTAAAAATATTTACTTTACCTCCTTTAACTATCCTTTAGTTTAATCTATATACTAGGCGATTATTTAGCGTAGCTAGAGGCTTATAGGTAATAAAATATAGATAGTTATAAGTAAACTACTAATTAGGGGCCTATATAGCGCTACTCTAATACCTAGGCGCTTAGTACTATTGTAAGTAAAGCTACTACAATTTAGACTAATAGTTGTTAATTTTTTATTATTACAACAATAGTACTACTATAGTGTTATAACCTACTATATATCCTTCCTAGTTACTCTTAGAGTTACCTACTTACTAACTACTATACTACGTAACACGTATAGCTTTATATTTTATTCTTGTCTATTACTAGGAAAAAGTAGTACTAGTTCTAGGAGTTCTAGAATCCCTAAATATAGCGTTAATAGTAAAGATATTTTAATTAAGCTTACTATAGAAAAGAAGAGAAATTGTTTTATAACTCTTACTATTACAATACGCTCTAGAAAAGTAAAGTGTCTTACCTTTCTAGTATCCTAATATTAAGACTAATTAAGAGATGTTTTCTAATATATATACACGCTCCCTAATAGGCTAAGACGTCCTTTATTTTCTACTTACTACCTTACTACTTTTCTTAGTCCTTTACTAGTTGCCCTCTTAGACAAAAGGCTTGCGCCTAAGAATAAAATAGCCTAAACTTATAAACCTATATACACGATAAATATATATAGGCTTATCTTACTTCTTTTAGATCTAACTATTATAGGAACCAAGAGTGCTTACTATTAAATAGCTTAATTAGGATGTAGATTAGGCGTTAGTTAAAGTAGTTATAGTAGAGGAGTATTCTAGTATTACTCTAGAGTACCCGCAAGAGTATAGCAAGGAAGAATTCTTACGTCTAAAAGGTACTAATGCTACCCTAATACGTTTTATAGGAATTATAACAAGAGAAAAAGAGAATAAAGAGTATAGAAAACTCTATAGCTATTTTCTATAGTTTTTACTACTTATTTCTTAGTTTACAACTACTTTAAGGGAAAAATATAGCTTAGATATAGCTCTCTACCTAGTTTGTATATTTTTTCTACTCTTCTAAAAGATACTTGTATAGTTATAATAATCTTAGCTATAGCTCTTTAGTATAGAAAGCTAACTTAATATAGAGAATAATGTATAGTATAGAGGACTAGTAAGTATAATATCTATATTAAGTAACACTACTATTAATAGGAATCTAGTAGAAAACTCTTAGTCTAAACCTATTATAACGTGCAAGACCTATAGAAAGATATTCTACTTTTAATATAGCCTCGAATTTTATTAAGAAGTATATAATATAAAAGTATTACAAGTAAAGGAAATAGGCTAAATATCTACTCTATTAGTTTAATCTTAGTATATTGTCTATAGCTATAGAAAGTATCTTATTTTCTTATAGTTATAGAGATAGCGTAAGAAGACTTGTTTTATCTTAGTAAAGTATCTAAGTAAGAAGCCCTTCTTATCTATATTATATGTATTGCAAATTAAAGTAAGTGTAGAAATAGACTAATTTATAGCTATCTACTTTATAGGTCTTATAAGTTTTAGCTTAAAAAAATATAGACCTTCTACTTCTATAAGCCCTTTACTTCTATAAACTCTTTACTTCTATAAACTCTCTACTTCTATAAACTCTCTACTTCTATAAACCCTCTACTTCTATAAACTCTCTACTTCTATAAACCCTCTACTTCTATAAACCCTCTACTTCTATAAACCCTCTACTTCTATAAACTCTTTACTTCTATAAACTCTCTACTTCTATAAACTCTCTACTTCTATAAACCTTCTACTTCTATAAACCCTCTACTTCTATAAACTTTCTACTTCTATAAACTCTCTACTTCTATAAACCCTCTACTTTTATAAACTTTCTACTTCTATAAACTTTCTACTTCTATAAAACTCCCCTAAACCCTCTTCTAGTTATATTAAATTTACTTTATCTAAATTCTATACTATATAGTCTAACTACTCCTTTAATATTACTACTAGTTAAATAGGGTAGCTATATCTAAGCCTATATACTATTAATATATATTATAAAAGGGTAGAAGAGATTAATTACTAATTAGCTATAGCTAAAGGTATAGTAGTAGTGTAAGTAAATAGAAGCTTAAAATTTATTATTATAAAGAGATTTAAGATAACAACTAGTAAAATTAGTAGGTAACTATTAGATAATGTTAGTTATAAATATAGGGAGGTACTTTAACTACTTTAGGTACTAGTAATAGCTTAGCGTTGCGTCTCTTTATTTTACTCTTTTATATTTACTATAGCTATTATATAATTATAGATATGTCTAAGGATAGTTAAGTATAATATTATTTTCTTGTTAAAATTAGGAGCTTAGGTATATATTTATACACTTAACTACGTAACTATAGTAATTTAGACGCCTTTAAGAAATATAGTTATTAATTTCGTTTACTTAAAAATAGCTTAGCTATTAAAAACCCTAACTATAAGATAAAAACAAGATAGCCTAGAACCTATAGAGCGCGCAACTATATAGGTAGCCTGCACCTTTTATGTATATAGTCCTTTAGGAATATCTCTAACTAGATTCTACTTAAATTTAGTTACTTAATTAAGGGCAGCTTATATATAAACTTTAGATAATTTTATACTATCTAACTTAGCTCTACTATAAGCTATTATAATAATATTCTTAATCTATTTATATTAGCTTAATATAGTCTTAATATTTAAATCTAGAAAGACAAACTTTACAACTATTTACTTTGTAAATATAGAGAGATTTAATATCTTTATTAGTAATTTTATTTGTTAATTAGGAAATAAATAATTTCTAAAGTTCTATCCTCTACTTTACGTTAAATTACTAGTAAATTAAAGAAAGATATATCTAAGACTAGACTACAGAATTAAACTTTATAAGGTAATTAGTAGTTATAAATATAATACCTTTATACTACTCTAAAGAGTAAATAAATATTAACACTATAGAGTATAAATAGAATTCTACGCCCTTTTAAGATTAGACTAGTGTATCTACCTTATCTAAGAAGAGAATAGCTTTCTATAAGTAAGCTCTATTAAAGATTAACTATAGCTTTTAGGCTACTTTATTAGCTTTAATTCCTAGATTACTAGTAGATATAGTATATAGTAGTACTTTAAGAAGCTCTAAAATAGCTTTAGCTATAAGAGTCTTACTATAACTAGGACTCCTATAGAGTATAATAAGATATCCTTAGCTTTTCCTATTAATAAGATTAGTAGATAGGCGATTAGAATATAATCTTACAAGACCTTTAAGGTTTTGTTTACTTAAGGGCTTAAGAATAAGTAATTTCTAAGATTTTTTAGACTACTTAGTATCGCAAAGGTAAGATATAAAGAATTAGGCCTATTAGTTCTACTATAGAGAGAAGCTATTTAAGTATAGTAAGGCTATTAGAAGTTGTTTCTTTGTAAATAAGCTAGCCTCTTAACTTTTAAGGGCTACGATTTAAACGCTTAATTTAGCGTTTTCCTTTTAATATCCTACTTTATCTAAGACTATACGTCTACTAATATCTATAAGATTACCTAAAGGACTTATAGCTAAGCCCTTGTACTTGTATATATCTATCTACTTTAACTTAATATATTTTGTACCCTAGTTATAAATTTTTTTCTCTAACGTATTGTCTACGTAATATTTAAGGGGGTATATAGCTAGTTCTATAATATCTCTCGTACCTTTAAACTTCTTAACGTAGGTTACAATATCCTAATATCTAAATTTCTTCTTGTTAAAGTTAAGTATGTAGCCCTTAATATACTATTTCTCTTTATAGTTCTTTATATTACTTAGTAGTTTCTTATTAGTAATATAATTAATAATAAAACAATAGTTATCTTTATTAGCTTTAGAATAGCGGGCAAGTATAATAGTGCTAGGTCTAAAGATTGCCTAGAGGTATTTAAAGGTTATAAGGCCCTCTTTAACTATTAGTTAAAGCTTCTATAATATCTCCTTGTAGTTATTAATAATGTAGTTAATTAAAAGTCTATAATACTAAGCTTTTATTGTGTTAGAAAGTAGTTTTTTTATATAGGCTTAGATCTTAGTAAGATATAAGAAGAGCGTGTTAGATTCTAACTAGGCAAGGTTAGAAAGCTTACAAATAGAAAGAGAAACTTGCCTCTAGAACTTTATTAACTAGAGAAATACCTTTAACGTTTTCTATTATATTTTTTAAAGCTTTCTTTAAATATATTAAGTTAATAATTATAGATAAATTCTCGAACTCCTTCTACTAGCTAAAATTTCGCTAAATAAGAAAAGCCTAGGAAATTTTAAAGTTTTAATAGCTACTAATATAGTTAGTGTACTTACGTATTTATTAAACTTCTCTACGCTATATCTAGTTTCCTTTAAGTTCTATAACAATTCTGTCCTTGTTAATAGTAAGCTAAGAGTTTACTAAGTATAATATACGCTTCTATATCTTGTTAATATATTTAAAGAAGTATATAGTTCCTCTTATAAGTAACTTTATATCTTCTTTACTATTTTCGCATTGTAGTTTATTGTATTCCTTGTTAATATTATATCTCTTTTTTAGCTAAGTTGCTATATTCTTATTAGTATTATAGTTGCTTTTATTCTTAATTAGCGTAGCTAGGTTACTAAAGTTAGTTTTTACTCTTTTTAAGTAAAAAAGTTAGGAGGATGCACCTTTATTATAAGGCGCCTTAACCTTTTCCCTAGCCTTAACGCTCTAGTTATAGTAAGGTACGATAAACTCCTACGTAATAGAAATTAATATAAGTAGGATATAGGAGAACGCTAGAAGTTACTATATAGTAAGACTAAGTACTAAAGTAATTAGTATAGCTCTAGTGTAGGTATAAATATTCTTCCTTTGTAATTCTACGACGTTAGTCGATATATTTAGATAGGTTAGGTAGAAGATATTCTAAGAAAGGCTTTTAAATAATAACTATAGAAACGCGTAGAGAGAGCTTAAGAGAAGATATAAGTAAGAATAATTATAGTAGTAAGAGTATTTAAAAATATATAAATAGTATAAAGGATTTATATACTAAAAATATAGCCTTATATAGTAAGAGTTATACGTAGGTATTTTAACTAGAGAAAAATTATAGGGCTAGAATATTTATACAATTTAGGACTTAGAATCTAATCTCTATTGCGCAATAAGAGTTATTTAAGGTATCTTAGCTCTAGTATTTTACTAGTTAAAGTACGTTCTAAGATTGCTAGACAACTTTAGTACTAGTAAGGCAAAGTATCTCTATATAGTTTACGTTTATAGCTAATTATTTAAGATAAATACTAATTATACTATACTTAATTTTTAGCTAATTAATCGTTAACTATAATTAGCTGTACATTTACTAACTCTACTTATACACTAGCTTTGTTTTAGGGGCTTGTCTTAATAAGCTACCTAGAGTAATCTACTTAGTTAAGCTCTCTAGTTATTCTACGTACTCTATATAAGATACTATACTATAGCCCTTAAGTAGAGTATACAACGTAAGAAAGTATATATTAGCCTAGAGTAAGTACAAGGAGCTTTAGAGATAAGCGCTAAGAATATTATATAGCGCCTAAGCGTTACTATTAAAGATTAGAAGTTTTATATAATAGATTATCGAAATATAACTCTAACTTTATACTAATTTTAATACCAAGGAACTATAAATAAAGTAGTTATAGCCCTAAAGCGCTCTATTCAGCCTCTTAAACTTAGATTGTAATTAACTAGTTAACTAGAATACCCTTAAGTTGTAGTATTACTTCGAGAACCTTTAGATTAATAATCTAGTTATTTAAGTTAGCTACTATACTCTTAAAAACACTAGTTATGTAAGTATAACCTACGTTAATATCCTAATAGTAATACGTCTTATCTATATACAGCTATAAAATACTAATTAGGCTAATAAAAATAGTAGCTAGATATTCTTAGAGATGTTAATAGAGTAAATAGCGCACCTAAGGCCTACGTCTAGTTAGTATATAGTCTTCTTGCTAGGTTTATATAGAAAACTCTAAAACACACTAAAGAATAACGTAAATAAAGATGTTATATAGGGATAGATACTACTCCCTAACTAGTAGTATTAACTAATCTAGATTTATATTTATATTTTCTACACTAAGCTAGATAAAGTACTATAGAATAGTTAGTTGTTAATATTTTCTATAAACGACAAACTTACCCGCATTAACTTAGTAAATATATACGCTAACGTAAGTCTTACTAGTAGGGGCGCTATTAGAAGAATTTTATTTACTATTTGTAAACACTATATTAAAACTAGTTAGGTACTTAGAGGATCTAGGAAGCCTAACAACACTATATTAACATCTATCTTAGGTCTTCTAAGTACTTCCTCCTTACTCTAGCTACTTTTAAGTAACTTGTATTTCGCTCTTTAGTAATATACCTAATAAAACCTAAAATTATTTAAAGAGTCTATTACTACGACATAGAGCTCTCTATTAGTTGTATTCCTATACGTAGTTTAGCTCTATCTTTAACTTTAACAATAGTTAGTAAGCTTACTTATAGTCTCCTTATATTTAACTTACTTATCTTGTAAAGGCCTATTATACGTAAATTAGTTACTACTTAAGGTATTAGGAGATTCCTAGTCTAGGGGTGTAGGAGTTAGCTTCTAAACTTATATTAGGAGTAGCTTATAGGAGTATTTTAAAGATTCTTACTAAAAGCACTTTCTTAATATCTTTAGCTAAGTACTGTGTAAACCTATTCTTTTTAAGCTCGGCTACCTAGTTCTTAGCTAAAGCGTAGTCTAGTATACTAATAATTAATAGTATAATTAACCTTATATTGTTTAGATCCTAGGTTAAACACTAAATATAGTTTTGTAATTACGCTAATATTCTTTTATCTAGCGCAACACTATATATATATTAAATTTTCTTAAACTAGTATCTATTATATATTAGTCTTACACTATTATACTAGATTAGATATTAGCTAATCTATAAATACCCTTCCTTAGTACTTATAGACCTTAGATTTATACTTTCTATAACTCTTATAAGCTATATAGGTAATTTTACTATAAGGAGCCTAAAAAGTATATACTCTAGAAATAAGAGATAGGTCCTATCTTTGTGTATTTGCTAGGGCGCTCCCTAGTCTCTATTTAGGTACTAGTAGCTCTAGTTTCGCCTGCGAAGTACTACTACTATAATATCTAGTAGGCTTCTAGCTAATAAAATATTAGCTAGGTCCTAGAATAATACTAGAATACTTCCTTACTATAACTACTTTAACTAACGCCTAATTAGTATTCTAATAAAGTCCTTTAATAGTAAGTACTCTTAGTTTCTATAATAGTTAGATCTAAAAGAAGTAAAATAAGCCTATATACACTTTTCGCGCATATAGACTTATAAGCTTAGGTCTTCTATTCTTAGGTATAGGCCTTTTATATAGGAGGACAACTAGTAAAAGACTAAGAAAGGTAGTAAAGTAGTAAGTAGAGAATAAAAGACGTCTTAGCTTCGTTAGAGGAGCGTATATATATTAGAAAACTAGCGCTTATATCTCTTAATTAGTCCTTATATAAAGATACTAGAAAGGTAAGACACTTTACTTTTCTAGGGCGCGTTATAATAGCAAGAGTTATAGAATAATTTCTCTACTTTTCTATAGCGAGCTTAATTAGAATATCTCTACTATTAATACTATATCTAGGGGACTTTAGAACTAGAACTACTTTTTCCTAGTAATAGATAAAAAAGAAATACAAAGCTATACGTATTATATAGCACAATAGTAGCTAGTAAGTAGGTAACTCTAAAGATAACTTAAGAAAATATATAGTAGGCTATAATACTATAGTAGCGCTAATATATTTTCCTCTCTATTACTTATAATTTACCTTTTTATTATTGTAACAATAAAAAATTAACGACTATTAGTCTAAATTGTAGTAACTTCGCTTACAATAGTATTAGGCGCCTAGGTATTAGAATAGTCTATATTTTATTACCTATAAGCCTCTAGCTATACTAACTAATTGCCTAGTATATAGACTAAACTAGAGAATAGTTAAAGGAAGTAAAGTAAATTTTATTAGGATCTATAATTTATATAGGTATCTTTATAAGTAAGAGTAACTAAGCTATATTTTTACTAATACGTAAGCCTCCTAGTGTTATATTAAAGAGAGCACTAATAGTATTAGGTAATAGATAATAAATAAGTATGTACAAGTAAGCAAGTCTTAATATATTCTAGCCTAGTATATCTATTCTTATTTACCTAGGTATATATATTTCTACTAGTTTTAGCTCTATATATACTTACTATTATATTTACTTATTTTTTACGTCTCCTAATATTATAGGTTCTAGTAGTGTCTTACCTTTATTATTAGCTATAATTATTAGAACAAGTAGAGCGAAGAGGTAGCTAAACGTACCTAGTTAATCCTTTATCTATTAGGCTAAGCGCTACTTCTATAGAGATAGATAGATTATAGAAGCTCTCTTATCTACTAACTTTTTATTAATTTAGGCTAATATACTATCCTTAATATTTAATAATATATTAATGTACCTTATATCTACGTAATTTTCTAGATAGGTTTTTATAGTAGGGGACCTTAGTTAACTTTTTTATAAAATTATCTTACTATACTATACGTCTTATAACTTAGAGATAGACCTTATATAGTCTTTTATTATTTTGTTAGAATTTATAAAAGAAGGATTTAAAATATATAATATCTAAATTTCCCTAAGAAAATTACTACAAAGTAGAGTTATTAAATTTACTATCTTGTAGCTAGTAATACGTATAGTATTCTAAGGGATATAGAGCTAAGCGCATAAATTTATGCAAGGTATACTTTCTCTTACACTAAGTTAGAGATCTTAAGCTAAGTCTTTTTAGCTTGTTAACTATAGAGTTATAGTTAGTAATACTAGCCTAATCTATAGCTATCTATCTAAAGTAGCTTTTTAAATTAATATTAGCACTTATATATACTAATTGCGCAAGTACTTTGTATAACCCTATAACTATAGCAAGATATAACAAGGTATTACTATAATTATCCTTTATAGATATATTAGCGCTAAATATAATTAATAGATATATAGTATCTATTATACCTTAACCTACTATATAGTAAATTAGGGTAAGTTATAATATATTAGTTTAGAATAGATTAATCTTAAAGTACTTAAGCCTTCTAAGAAGTAGCTTTATATATCGAATAAGACTTTACCTAGCTAAGTAATAAAGAAGAGTAACTTTATAACTATCTACCTAAACTAGGTCTATTATTAGGTTAAGGAGTAGCTTCTTAAACGTATAATTATATTTGTAAATTATAGCCTACTTAATTACAGATATATTATTCCTCTTTTTAAACTAGAATGTAACTTCCTATAGCTTATTAGTAAGAATAATATTACTAGGAAGTTAGTAGCGTCGAGCACGATAAAAAAAGACTTAAATTAAGGAATTATATAGGTAACAAGATACTAGAATAAGTAAAAAGTAACTACCTAAAGGTAGATATATACTAATAGAATAAATAAGCTTAATAGGAATATTCGAGAGACCTATATCTAGTAGCTTAATTTTAGGCTATAAGCGTATCTAACTTTAAGCTACTACTATATAGCTAGTTAAAGTATTATCTTTTTAAGGCTATTTATATTATTAACTTAACTTAGACAATATAAAGTTCTTAAGTAGAGTTAGTAAATAGTAACACTTACTTTATATATAATACACGTATAGCTTCTAATCTAGTAAAGGTGCTTATTAGCTATAAGTTAGTTAGATAGCTACGTATAATAGCTTTCCTAGTAGTATAGATACTTAAGGGTAATTAGTCTAGTAAGCAACTTTATATTATTAGGATCTATAACTTATATAAGTATCTTTAAGGATAAACGCAACTAAACTACGTTTTTGCTAATACTTAGGCCTCCTAGTATTATACTATATATATAAGTAAGTAAGGTTTAATATATTCTAGTATAGTAGATCTATTCTTATTTACCTAGGTATACGTATTTCTACTAGTTCTAGCTCTATAGATACTCTAGTTTTTATAGCTAATTACTTTACTAATCTTATAATATATATCTCTTACTAGTCTTACTAATAAGATCTTATAGAAACTATATATAATCTACTTATAATTACTACTAGTCTTTTATATCGTTCTTGTACTTATATATAGATATACTAATATTTTACTTTATCTAGCGCTTTCTATAGTAGGCGCTTAGAAACCTAAGTGCGCCTCTTGTATCTTCTTTAATGTAAGGCTAAGACTACTACTCTATAGGCGTACTACTTTCTAGATAATATAATATAGGATAGTTATATCTATTAAGCGCTATAGTACCTAGCACGCTAGTAATAGGCGTATTCTACTACTTATAAAGAAATAAAAATAGAAGAACTATAAAAGAGATATAAGAGACTTCCTATTTAGCGTAGTACTATGTTTGTGCGCGTAATACGCGCTAAATACTAAACTTAAGTCTAACTTACCTCTCTATAATACGCAATAACTCTACTAATATAGACCTAATTTAAGCTATAATTAAAGAAATTAAATTACAAAGACTAGGAGAAAGCTTTATATACTAGAAGTTGCTTCTAAATTTAGTATTAAATAAACTATACTAAGCTAAAGATACTAGGGCTAGATAAGCTTAGATTAGACTAAAAAACTTAACTAGGAAAGCTACAATAAGCTACTTACTAATACAAAAAGAAGCTAGCTAAAGAGAAGCGTATAGCGTAAGAAGTAGTTAAGTTAGTAAGAGAGAAGGAGAAGGTAAAGAAAGTAGCTTAGCGCGTAGCCTAGCGCGTAGCTATTAATATTAAAAACTCTATATAACCTAGCTAGAGGTAGAAGAAAAATACTTTAAGTTTATCTACTTAGAAGAATAAGCGTAGAAAATAGGTAGTTAACGCTATAGCTAGTAAGGAGTCTTAGGTAGCTATATTAGTAGCTCTACTTAAAACTACTTACTCTAGCTATAACGTTAGCCTTCTAGTAAAATTTAGATAGTCTAAATTAGTTATAAGCCTCTAGTTACTACTCTACTATAAAATCTTATAATAGTAGCTATTATATATAAAGTCTATCCCTACGCAGTAAAATACCTTATAGGCTAAAAACAACTAATTAGATAGAGATTATAACTTTAGTGTTTAGCGTGTATTATATATATAGATACATATACTACTAAGTCTTAAGCTTACTTTAGTAACTACTTATCTCTTAGCGACTAGCGCTATTCTATACTACACCGCACGTTCTATATAGAAAGGGGTTTATTTATTTCTTTAGCGCAAGCTTTATTTAATTAATAATAGATTCTATACTAGCTTTAGAGTCTATAATTAATCTTTTTAACCTAGCCTAAATATACGCTAACGTGTACGTATTCTATTAGTTACTATATAACCTTTTAAGGCCTAGTAAGAAGTTTAAAGCTTATATTACAATAAGAAATTAGCTTCTTAGTAAATATAAAATATAGTAGTAGTAGCTCTAGCTACTTTTTAAATCTATAGACACTATTATGCAAGATAAATATTAAGAATATTATAACTAGAAGCTCTTCTTACGCACCTTAAAAGATACTACTAACTTAGACCTATAGCGTTAGTAGTAGTTCCTAGTTATAGTAGAACAAAGGTATAACGTAAGAAAGAAGTGCCTTGCTCCTTTTAACAAGATAAGTAATAAATAAAGCTATAATAAGGTCTAATACTATAGATAAGCTATAATAAGTATAACGTTTTATAAACTTCTTAGCTAGGTTACTAGTAATAATTCTTAAGATAGGGCTATTACTAAATTAAACTAACTAATTACTTAAAGGATTATAAAGGGCTAAGTAAAGTAAGTTACTTAGCTCTAACTAATAGTCTTGCGAGCTACCTATAACGCTAAGTTTCTTATTATCTCTTTTGTAGGTAAAAGGCCTCTCTCTATAAGCTTTTTAATATACTATATAAGTTTATCCTCTTACTATAGGCTAAGCTTTCTCTAGTTAAGTTTCTTAGTCTAATTTAAGCTTATTAGGCCTTAGTATCTTTAGCGTAGCGTAAATACTTTAATATTATGTTTAGCAGCAATCTTTCTATATAAAAAACCTTCTCCTAGTTCTTATAATTTAATTTCTTTAATTACAGCTTAAATTAGGTCTATATTAGTAGAGTTATTACGTATTATAGAAACTTAAGTTTAGTAGAAGTAGAGTATTACGCAAACTAAGGTATTACGCGTATAGACATAGTACTAGCTAGACCTTTAATATATCGCGAACTACACTTAATCGCTAACGCGCTAGTATTACTACCTAACATAATTGCTAGCCTAACTTAAAGAAGCTTAGCTAGCTAGAGGAAGAAGTAGTAGTTAATTATATCCTTAATCTAAATTCTCGTAGTTTTACTCTAACTCTAGCTACTATGCGTAAGATAGGTAATAAACTACTTACTTAGCGTAGAGGTAGCTCTATTAGTATCTACTAGGCGCGTAACTTTATTAAGTATATAGATAGTCTTATAACGCGTTTTAATTACTTATACAATAGGTAGTAAGCCTTATATAAGGACCTAGCTACTATAAGTAGCTAGTTTAAGCTAGTATAGCGTACAAGAGCTACGTACACCTACTCTAGCTACTCTAGCTACTCTAAGGGCTCCCTAAGTAGCTTATACGCTAAGTAACGTACGTAAACGTATACGCTAGTATAAGGGCTTATCGCTAACATTAATTATTAACGTAATTAATTAACTTAAAAAGGGAGCTTAGTTTATAGAAGGTTTATACTACTAGTACTACTATATTACGTACTATAATAGTGTTCTTTATTCTCTATTAGAGTAAGGCTCTAACTTAAATTACTTATAGAAGACTAGTATTATATTATTATGTTTACTCTATTGTATATGTTTAAGAAAATTTTAAAGTCTAAGTTTAACGCTATAATACCTATAGCGCTTTAGTAAAGGTATTTTATACTCTAATTTTAGGTAATTTTTATAAGATAGACCTAAATATCCTCTCTTATAAGATATAAGACAATTTAGTACCTTATACTAAAGTCTAACTTTTTAATTATAATTTTTTTTGTCTTTTAAATGTTTTTGCAAATAGTATAGCTTTATAGGACTAAAGAACAATTCTTTGTATATAGGGTACTTAATATAGCTATTACTAGTAAAGAATTTATTTACTAGGCCTCTTCCTCTATAGAGATTAACCTCCTTTTAAGAATTCTCTAGTATTCTTATCTTCTCTATTTATAGCGCTTAAGCTAGCCCTTAATTTATATTATAATATTACTTAGTAGGTTCTAGTAGCTCTTAAAATAATAGTAAGCGCCTTTTCTTATAATTTTTAATCGTATAATTACTAGAACTAGAGTCTACTAAATATACTCTCTAATTTACTTCTAGCTACCTTAACTTAGGTTCTAGAGTTATATATATTCTTTAAGGTATAGTAAGAAATATTTCTTTACTTATAGGATACGTCTCGTTTATAGTACTACTTACTTGTTGTAAGTTTTTAAATAATACCTCTAAAGTAGTATTTTACACTTAAAGTACCTTTACCTCTACTTTAAGCCTAGTATTAAAAGACTAGAGATTATCTATATATATATCTATATTGTCTAGCTATTCCTTAAACTTTATTATTTTCTTATTTTCTTTAAGTATAGGTTCTAATATTAGAGAGATAATATCTTTAAAAGCAGCAGTAACTAAAGATAGAGGATTATTTGTTATCTACCCTAGAAATAAGATAATTTATTTAGGTATAAAGCTTACTAATATAAGTACTAGCTCTACTTTTAAAATTATAGTAGAGATATCTATAACTACTAGCGAATTAATAGGTATTAAAGAGAAAGGCGTAAGCGTTTAATAGATAAGTAGTAGAGTTATATAAATTTAAATATTTCTTTACGTTAAATATTCTACTTGTAATTCTTTTACGTCTATTATTAGTAGTTTAATAGGTAGTAAGGGGGGTACTATAGAGTAACTATACGTCGCCTTTTTAATATACCTAAACAGCTTATAGTACGTTTACTAGTTCTTTTTATAGTACCTAAACTTCTTTAGGAACGCTATTTTATACTTATATAATTTTAGGTAGGTTATTAGACTACTAACTATAGATTCTTTACTAAAAGTAACCTTATAGCCTTCTACTATATATAACACCCTAAATTTATCCTATCTTAATTTATAAGTAGTCTAATAATTTTTTAAGAAGAGTAGCCTTATAGGTCCCTAGTATCTTTTACTATAAACTACGTAAGTAACGTTACTATTATTAGTAAAGAACTAATCTCCTAAACATGTATTCTCTTTAGCTAATCTAGTGTTTTCTACCTTCTTACTCTCTTCTTTAAGTATATAAATTTGCTGCTAAAGCGCCTAATATCGTAAGTTATAGGTTTTCTTAGCTTTGTTAATTATATATACTATTACAATAGAGATAACCTCTCTAAATATAGTAATAATTCTAACTAGAGGATTATTTACCTAGAGTAGTACCTAAAACCTTATTAAAGTAGAATCTAGTTACGTTTTTAAAACTAGGGACTTAGCGTGTAGAGTATTAGTAGCTGTTAATAGGTTAATAGGCGCTAGAAGGAGTAGTGTTTTTAAGGCGGCTAGCTAGGTTAGGTATAAATAAGACGTAGTTTATAAGTTATAGGATATATTATCTATAGCTAGCTAGGTTAGGTATAAATAAGATATAGTTTATAGGTTTAAGTACGTATTGTTTATAGCTAGGTACTTTTTGTACGTAGAGTAAGTCTTATTTATAGTAAGGCTTTAAGATCCTAATATACTATATATATCTATTATAGCTTATAGATTATATATAGTGTAAATAGTATAGTAGTAAAGAATAAAATATATTAATTAATATTATATATTAAAATGTTTCCTAGTTTAGCTCTTTGTGCTAATTAGAATTAACTATTAAGGACTAATCTAGGGTAGCTATAGGTAGTCTATAAAGAACTTAGATTAACGTATAATAGTAAAGGGAGTTAACTATAGATTAGTTAGACGGCTATGTGCAATAGCTGTCCTAGTAGTATAGATACTTAAGGGTAATTAGCCTAGTAAGGAACTTTATATTGTTAGGATCTATAATTTATACTAGTATCTTTAGAGATAAACGCTACTAAACTACGTTTTTACTAATACTTAAGCCTCTTAGTGTTATATTAAAGAGAGTACTAATAGTATTAGGTAATAGATAACAAATAAGTATATACAAGTAAGTAAGGTTTAATATATTCTAGCCTAGTAAATCTACTCTTGTTTACCTAGGTATATACGTTTCTACTAGTTTTAGCTCTGTATATACTTACTATTATATTTACTTATTTCTTACGTCTCCTAACTTTATAGATTCTAGTAGTATCTTACTTTTATTATTAGCTATAAGTATAAAACTAAGTAGAGTAGAGAGGTAGCTAAATATACTTAGTTAATCTTTTATCTATTAGGCTAAGTACTACCTCTATAGAGATTCTTTAATTAGAGGAGCTTCTTCCTCTACTAGCTTGTTATTAATTTAGGTTAACATACTATTTATAATATTTAGTAGTATATTAGCGTACTTTGCGCCTAGGTAATTGTCTAGATAATTTTTTATCTTAATTTTGCTAAGATACTATATAGCTATAATTAGTCTATACCTAAAGCTAATTATTAATTATAGATACTATATATAGAATCTACGCTATTATAACACCCTAGTATATATTATTCTACGCTATCTACTCTTATGCGTTAGCAAAACTATTAAAAACCTAATATACTTATACTACTTTACTATATATAGAAATACAAATAGGATTATTCTTAATTATTAATAGGTAATAATAAAGTAGTTGTATTTAGCTACTTAGGTAAAAAGTTTTATAGTTAGGCCTAGAAATTAGTATACTAATTATAAGCTTAGGTTTAAGATTCTCTAAGAGCTCCTTACTAAAGTCGCGTAAGTATTAGATTTACTCTACGTTGTTACGCTAGGTAGCGTAAAAAGCTTCTTTTTTTTATAGCCTAACTAGTTTAATTTTCTATTTAGGTATAGTATAGATTATTCTAGTATTCTATATTTAGCTAATTACTACAAAGGAGCTATAAACAATAGTTCTATACAATAACTATAGACCCTAGCTCCTTATACCTAACTATCTTTAGAGTTATATACTAGATAAATTAGTAGAGCTTTATCTAGAGGCCCTTAAAGAATAGCTAGAAAGCAAGAGTTCTTTTATTCTAATAGAGCTAGGTTTTAAAAGATGTATAAATATAGAGAAAGGTTTAACTAGTACTCTTTTTTAGACTATAATAAATATACTATTTAAATAGATTACAAAGAATGTAAGGAGTTATAAACGTATAGTATAATAGTACTAAGTATATATTAGGAGCTAATAATCTAGAGTATATTACAAGTAGAATCTAAAAGACGTTAGATATACAATCCTAGCTATAAATAACTTCTCGTATCTATCTAATAAAGAAGTAGTTTATCTCCGTATATAAAAACTCTATTTAGTAAGAAGAAAGACTTTATACTAGGTATAGCTATATATTACGCAATAAGTAAAGAGGAGGAGAAATATTATATTAGTAGTAACGTTAAATTCCTTTAGTTAAAGTAAAGAATTTTAACTATCGTACTATAAGAAGGATACCTATAATTAATTAATATATAATATAAAAATGTTCGCTATTATAAGGACTATTATTACTACTAATTACAAGCTATCTCGTATTATTAAAAGATAGCGCTTAGAATTTATTCTTAGGCTACGTATTCCTAGTAGTATTACGTAGAGTTAGCTGCTTGTATTAGGTATAAGCTAAATATAGTATACTAGTTAAAGTTAGTGTCTAGAATTTGTTCTTAGGCTATATATTCCTAGTAGTATTGTGTAGAGTTAGCTACTTGTATTAGGTGTAAGCTAAATATAGTATACTAGTTAAAGTTAGTGTCTAGAATTTTTTCTTAGGCTACGTATTCCTAGTAGCATTGTATAAGATTAATAGGCTGTATTAGTTGTTAAGATAGTTCTATACACGCTTAGGAGCGCGTAGAGTTAACTAGTTCTAAGGTCTAGCCTATTTTAGTTGTAGTATTAATATTATTATTCTTATATTATTCTTGTAATAGGGTAGTATCTCTATAGACAAAGGTGCAATTCCTTACAAGGTTATTAATAAGTAATAACAAATATATAGAAGTATATATACTTTCTAGTAACTTAATATAGCTAAAAATTAGTAACGTAGAGTTAGGTACTTTACTACTATTTTCTTTAGTGCGCCTAATCTTTCTATATTACTTAGATTTAGGTAACCTACTTAACTTCTATTTCTTAGTTTATAGATTAAGTATACTACAAATTTTCCTATAGCTAGCCTATATTTCTAGCACCTACTATATAATAAAATCAAGACTACTAATAAAACTAGAGCCCTTTTTTAGACTATATATTTTTTTAAAGTAGTCTTTTAACTTTTTAAGAGCTTTAATTATAATATCCTTGTCTTTATATTAGAGAGATGCGTATTACTATAGGTAAGATAGTACAACTATTTAAAGTAAGTATACTATCTATTACTATAGTAAATTTACTTACTTAGAGAGAAAGCTATTATAGCTAGAGTAAGTAGCTAACCCTTCTTATATAGTATATAAACAATATCGTTATTAATTTAAGAAACTATACCTAGTATCCTTTGTAGCTACTAAGTGTTTTTACTATTAACTCCTATAACCTCTAACAAACTATAGGCCTTATCTTTAGTAAGAAGCTTTAACTACAAATACGCGATAATAAATACAAGAAAGTAGAATACTAATCTCTATACCCTAACTTCTACTTAATTTATATTCTTAATAAGAGATATAATTCCCTTAGCTAATACTTTGCTCGTTTAACTTAATAATGTATCTAGATCCTTTAATATAGTGTCTAGAATAGGTAATAAGGTTAGAATAGATTAGAAGTTAGAACTTTTAATAGCCTTAGTCGTAGCTTCGCTAAGTAGGTTAGTAAAGTTCCTCTAGATCTCTTTAATAACTTTAATACTTTTATTACTATATTTTACTATATAATTTCTTAGTAGTTTTAAAGCTCTTAGGTTGAAATTTATAACTTCTAGAGTTAGTATTTAGCTTGCATCTAGTAGTAGTAGTAGTAGTAGTAAGACAATATAATTATTTGTAGGGGTTTTAGTATAGGTATTATTAGTTTAGTAAGATATCTACTAAAGGGAGCTATCTAATCTTTAGCCGCCTTTATATTCTAGAAGCTAGGCTTTAAGTTCTATAAGTCTCTTTTTAAGTTCTATAATCTTATTCTTAAGTTAGATCTCTCTAGATTAGATTTAGTTTATATTAGGTAAGGTAGAAGAAGATACTAAAGAGCTACGCTTTAGGCGAACCTCTTACACTAAACTAAAAAAGGGTAGAGGTTAAACCTCTATCCTATTTTAGTTAGCGTAAGCTACTATGTAGTTCTACAATAATAGTTATATATAGCCCTATCCTAACTCGCTGCGCGTATAGAATAGTATAATTGTATTTATCTTCTAGTGCTATAGCTCGCTTCTAGCTATTACTATATAAAAGGTTGTAAATATTCGTCTATTATATTATAGCTATACTTACCTTATATCTAGCTATCTTAATCGTGCTAACTTCTAGTCTATAATAAATATTCTAAGTAAGGAAAGTATTTACAAAAGTAAGGCGATTTAAATTAAATAACTTTACTAAAAGGATATAGGCTAGTTCTATATATGCCCCTTAAAAGGCTACAACGTCCTCTATCTTACTACTTTTATTAGTCCTTTACTAGTTACTTTCCTATAGGTTCGTGCTACGCCGACAGCTATCTACTATACAACTAGATTTTCTCTTGTTCTCTCATTATATCTTTAAACTATCTAGGCTTAATTACCTATATAGTAACTAATCTTATACTTATACTTATATAGCTACTACGCCTATAGAAAGAGTAGAAGTAGGCTATATAGGTGTAGTAATAGCTCCTAATTCTCTATAGTATTCTAGTTATTACTACTATTACTATTTCTATTATCTAGTATAAGTTAAGAGTACACTATACTCTTTAGTGCTTGTTGTAAGCCTCCTAGATAATAGGTGTAAGTAGTTAGGTATACATCCCTATCTACTAATAAAGAATTAATTTAACTAATAGGCTAGTATAATATACTTAAAAGGTTCTTCTACCTAACTCTATTTAAAAAGCCTGTTTAGTATACGTTATAAGCTAGTATATATATAGAAGCCTTAGGCTTTATAGAGTTATAGATATTATCTACCCTAGATTAGAAGTTTATAATTCTAATTAGGGTATACCTACCCTAATTTATAGTAGGTCTCTTTATTAGCTCTATTACTATCTTAAGTAAAAATAAAATCTTAAAATAGATACTTTTTATCCTTATAAGGACTTATACACTTATAGCCTTTGCGATTATAGTATATATATTATTTATTAATATTTATAACGTTACCTTAACTCTTCTTATAAGTTAGAAAGCTAGTAAGTTAGCTAGTACTAAATAGAGTAGATAATCGCTATAGAGAGTAGTAAGATACTTAGTCTATTAACTATATAGCGACTCCTTAGTTACTTTCTTAAATTAAAGCTACCTAAGAGTTAATTGCAAAAGGATAATAGTATATATATTTAGTAGAGTAGTACTTAGTATAATAATTGTTCTTAACTTAGAACTTACTAACCTTATATTATACTTAGTCTTACTCCCTATAATAGTACTAAAAACGTTGTTTAGCGCCTATCTCTATCCCTTTTAAAACACTACGAGGACCTATTATTCTACTATTAGTTTTAGGTTATATTTACTTACCTTTTACCTTTCTACGCACTTTAATATCGTGCAGTCTATAGAGTTAGGACGTAGCGTGCTCTATATTAGTTCTAATAAAAGTAAGGTATAGTTGTTAGTAGTAAATTATATTCTATTAAAAGCCTTTTTACACAGTATTATTATTTGTTTAAGTAAGGTATAGACCTTTATTACTTTTCTAATATATCTTTTTATTATAAAACTTCTATAAAATTATTTTATTATACTAAGTAATATCTATTTAAGTTAGAATAATTTAGTTAATAAAGAATAATATAACCTATTACCTCTAGTACCTTATATAGAGATACTAACAAAAATTGTTGTATACGTGCAATACTAATCTCTAGGGTAGTAATCTATAAGATTCTAGAGTTTAATAAGTATTTACGTTATAGTATAAGATATAGTGTATTATATATATAATATAACCTAGGCTACTTCCTAACCTATATTAAGTAAAGAAAGTAATATTATAAGATTAATAGTGCGATATAGTTGCTTATAATAGGGCTAATACTAGGTATTACTATAGCTAAGCCTAGAATTACCTTCTTTAGGTGTATAGGAGCTAACAATTAGAAAGGAGTTATAGTAAATAGTATATTATATATATATCCTAACAAGGCTAAAGTACTCTTTATCTTACTCTTTTCTTTTTAGTAAGTTACCTCTTCCTTTATATATATATATACCTACCTTATACGCCTCTTTATATTATATTATATATTGTTAACTAAATAGCTAACAAATTATCTTAAGATAAGAGAAATAATACTATTATATTTAGAGCCTCGCAAATCTAAGTA
>JALNQF010000345.1:0-43608 GCA_028456385.1 Ophiosphaerella korrae | reverse complement strand
TCTAATTTAAAACCTAAAGTAGTAGTACTAGCTATCTTAAAGTTATATAAAACTTTATCTATATTAATAATATATTTACTAATAAACTTTTATATCCTAGGTTCTAGTAAGTTTAAGTTATAGTCTATTTTTAATCTTTTTACTATAATATTATCTATATATAATATATAGCTAGTTAGAATTAATCTTTATAAGATTTTAGTTACTACTTATATAAACTTAGTAATAGAGTTTATAGTACTTATAAGTAGAGTATATTACTATACTAGTCTATAAGTTAGTATATAAAATACTATAAGTAGTCTAGAGTTTTAATAGAGCTCTACTTAATTATATTTAGAGAAGAAGTCTATTAAGAATATAATATAGTAACTTATAAATTCTTCTAAGAATTTATTAAGGTTTAGAGGTAAGTTAGTATCTTTAATAGTTATACTATTAGTACGCTAGGTATTATTAATAATTTAATATCTTTAGTTTTTTTTCTTTACTAAGAACTAAGAGTTACTATATAAGCTTTTACTTAATTTAAAGACTTCTTAGTTTAACTATTTCTAAATTATCTTATTAACTATATATCTTAGTTTATAAAGTATAAAGAAGCTATCTTCTTTTTAAGCTTTATAGAGTACTATATTAATTTAAACTAGTAGAATAATATTAAAGTAGATATAGCCTAACTCTATAAAGTTAAAGCTTAACGTAGCTTCTTAATATAGAAAAACTTTAATTAGTATCTTTTTTTCTCTTAGCTATAGCTAGTTAGTAATCTTTATTTTTACTAGCTATTCTTCTATAACCTAAGTACTTATAGAAAAGAGAGTAGTCTTATTAGTAATATATTATTAGAATTATCTCTAGCTTTAATTATTATTTACTAGCTACCTAAGTTCTACTCTTACTTTTTAGTCTAATTAACTTTCTACTTTATAAGGCTATACTAAAGAGTTATAGACTAGCTATACTTTTTTACCTTTTAACTTATATATAGTATTTAGCTTAAGTTATAGCTCTATTTTTAATAAAACTTTAAGTATTTATTTTTTTCTTTCTACTTGTTTCTATATCTCTATAAAGTCTTCTAGGATTTCTAAAATACTTTTATCTAGAGAAATACTAGCTTATTTTATTATTATTAGATCTACTTATAAATTATTCTATAATTCCTAGTATAGATACTAAGTACTACTAATAGTTCTTTAAGTATTTCTTTCTTATTTCTTTATTTTCTTAGTATCTATCTATAGAACTTTACTCCTTATAGTAAAGTTTCTTAGTAGTTTTTCTATTATTACTATATTTATCTATCTTATACTTTCTATTCTATTAAATATTACTATAAACTTTATAGAAGTACTTTAATTCTTTAACTAAACTTTATAGTATATTTAGCTATTATCTTCTTATTTAAAAGAGTATTAATAATCTATTATAAATAAGTTTCTATAGATTATTAAGTAAGAGAGACCTCTTATAATAAAGAAGTTAGACTAAACTTTAATACTTTTAATTATAACTAGTACGCTTTATATAATCTCTTTAAAGGACTCTTTTACTCTATTTATAGTAACTAGCTATACTCTAGCTATTTTCTTAGGTATAGAAGTTATACTTAAGCTAGTAGCTAGAGCTATTTTAAAGTAGATTATATTAAGTTCTACTTTTAAGTTAAGTAAGGCTAGTAGTCTAGTTTTATAGACCTAGATTATTACCTTTAAGTATTCTTTTTTAAGTTTTTTAATCTTACTAGGTTAGTTATATTCTAAGCGCTTTCTTACTATATTTATATTAGCTATAAGACTAGTAAAGCGTATAAGTATAATAGAAGGTACTTTAGTAGAGCCTAAGAGTCTATAAGCTTTATATCTAATAATTTTTCTATTTATAGCTTCTACTATTACTTAGTTAGAAATATTAGTATTTATTACGTATAAGTAAGAGCTATTCTAAGATAGAGCTACTAGTAGTCTCTTAAGGCTCTAAAGCGTCTCTCTTAAGCCTTTAGTTATACTTACTATTACTTTTATATTTATAAATTCCTTTAACTTATCTACTATAAAACTTAGCTTTATAAACTTTTTAAAAAGGTCTAGTATATTAGCTAGGAGTATTTATATAAGTAGAAATATAAGTACTTCTATAACTTTTTATATTACTTCTTTAGTATTTAATTCTAAAGTATTAATTTACTTAAGCTTCTTTATATAGTTCTTTTGTTTATCTATTTTTTTAAGAGGTTATTCTAGATCTATATCTATTTCTATATTATTAAATTAGGTCTACTTAGATTTAAAGAATTTAGCTTCTTTTTTATAATTGTTTTATATAGTAAGAATAGGTACTAAAAGCTTTTAGGTTTTAAACTTTACTATAGTAATATATATAGTTTTAGTAATATCTTTTTCTACTAGATCTTTTTTTATTTTTAGTTACTATATCTAGAATCTATTGTATTTTTCTATACTTACTATTTTATCTTCTTTTAAATTATCTATTATACTCTTAAGTAAGTTTATTACTACTATTATCTATAGTTATACTAGCTATTATACTATAAAGTTTAGTATTACTTAAGAGTTTATTTCTCTATATTTTAGGTCTTGTATTCTCTACTAGATATACTAGATTATTATATTATTCTAGTTACCTCTTACTCTAATCTATTTAATAAACCCTTAGTAAGTTTACTCTATACTCTATTAGTATCTTCTAGTTTCTAGATTAAACTAAATCTATCTATTAAGTATTAAAGCTTTTCTTTCTTTATAGTTATTAATATAGTAGTTTAGGTCTCTATACTTAATATAACTATAAAAGTCTAAACTTATACTTACTACGTTATTCTAATACTAAAGTCTTATACTATTCTAAAATAGTAGTAAAAAGTTCTTTTAAAATTATAGCCTTATTATAAAAGTATTACTAACTATAAGTTTACTATAACTTAAAAGGTTTATAGATACTTATCTACTTTAATTTATCTTTTTATAACTAAGTATACTTCTAGTAGCTAAATAAGCTCTTAGGCTCTAGCGTTTAGGTTATTTATAGCTATAAAGGTAATTACTTAGAGTTTTATTATTTTAAAGTATTTTATAAGATTATTAACTTCTAATTATATAACTTCTATTTCTAGAAGTATTTAGACTCCTTTCTATCTTTAAGTCTAGTTATAAGAGTTAAGTATAAGCTTTATCTTAAGAGGCCTAAATATTCCTTTAAGTATTATATATAGCTATTTCTTATAGCTTATAAGCTTTAGTACGCTTATAGTTTTTTTAAAAGCTAGGTTAAAATATTTTACTTATAAGTCTCTTTATACTAGCTAGTTAAAGTACTTCTAGATTATTTAAAAGTTAAAGTCTTCTATATTTTTATTACTTAAGTTATATTTATTAAAAACTTTTTATAGGTAGTACTTATTAAGTCTTTTTACTAAGTAGTATTTTTTTATAACTTTTATAATTATTCTTACTTTTTAGTACTTTATAAACTAAAGGCTAAAGTTATTAAAGTAGTTTTAGAAAGAGAAGTTATCTATAAGTAAGTATTACGCTATAGGCTATAGTAAGCTATAGCTACGTAAAGTATAAGTAAAGGTAAAGGCCTTTAGGTAATATATACTATTCTACTCTTATATTTAACGTTATTAAATACTTAGTTACTTTTTTAGGTTTATTTAGCGTAGTAGAGTAGAGCTACTATATAATATAGTATTTAATAATAACTACGCTACGTATAGAGTAAGTTAGGCTAAGTACGTTAGTTTAACCTTACTAATAGCTAGTTAGCCTAGCTAGCTAGTAGAGACTAGGCTAAGATAGGGCACTTTTAAGCTACTAAGGATATACGCTAGAACTATTATAAGCTACTAAAAGGTCTAGTATTACTACTTATTATAGTCTAGTGCCTAAAGATATACACTATAAGGAAAGAGGATATTATTACGCTATAAGCTATAGTAAGCTATAGCTACGTAAAGTGTAAGTAAAAGTAAGAGCCTTTAGGTAATATATACTATTCTACTCCTATATTTAATGTTATTAAATACTTAGTTACCTTTTTAAGTTTATTTAGTATAGTAGAGTAGAGCTACTATATAATAGTAAGTATTACTATAGCTAAGTTTAAAGTACTTTTTCTATCTCTTTTTATTATACTTTATTAGACCTTTAGAACCTATTTCTTACTACTTCTCTAACTTTTACCTAATTTTTAGCTTTCTCTACTTCTATAAACTTAGTTATACTTTATTAATAATATCTTTTCTTATTCTATTACTAAACGTAATAATATTATAAATTTAGTCTCTAATAAGCTATTTATAAAAGATTACTTATTCCTTAATACTATCTAGAAACTCTATTATATTAGTACTAGTAAACTTAAACTTTTTATCTATAAATAGGTTTTATTTACTAATATATACTTTACTATTTTATTCTATTATTATTTTAATAGCTACTATAAGCTAGCTAAATATTTTTAAAGATATTTTAATTATTAGTTAAAGTATATTTAGGCTAGTAGAGCTATTATCTATTATTAGTATACTAATTCTTTTAGGTATATTTTATAGTTCTTTAAGTATTAGGTTTAATGTACTCTATAGGTTTACTATATACTTTTACTAAGCCTTTACTAAAATACTTACTCTACCTTAATATTATAATAATAATAGTACTTATAGCCTTCTAGTAAATATTAGATATAGCTTACCTTTTAAGCTCTTTAATAAGACTAAAATCTCTCTATATAATACGCTATAGCTATCTATAATATTACTAAAGTAATATTATAGGTACTTTTCTATATAACTCTTAGCTAGCTATAGGCTAGCCCTAGGCTTACTATAAGTATCCCTAGTATATATATATACTATTTTGTACCTAGTATACCTATTTAGTATACTATACTTCTTTTAGGGTTACGTCTAGTCTAGTAGTATAGAGTCTAGCCTTATAAGTAATATTATATAACTAATACGCTAGATAACCTTTATAAGTAGATTACTAGCCTATAATAATAAATTTAACTAAGCTTAAAGAAAATATAGTTACTAAGTATATTATTAACCTTATTAAACGTAGATTTCCTTCTAAGCTTATAGAGGTAGCTAATATAGCTAATTCTTTATACGCTAAGCGTAGTTTAAGCTAAGTTAGCCTAAACTAGCCTAGTATATTTATTAAGCGCTACCCTAACCTTAAAATAAAGTTTAACTATAAGTATAACTATAAGAGAGCTCTCTATAAAGATCCTAATAATATATAGGCTTAGTTTAAGCTAGTAAGTAATACTAAAGCTAAGTATAGTATCCTAGATAATAATATATAGAACTTTAATAAGATAGGCTTTATAATAAGCTAGATCTATCCTAATATAGTTATTATAGCTTTAGAGAGATATTTAAAGCTAAAAGTAATCTAGTTTAGTAATAGAAAGTAGGTAATAGCTATTATAGGGATTAATACGCTTAAGTAAGCTATCTTAGCCTTTTTTATCCTTAAAGTATATTACTACCTTTTAAGCTAGTATAAAGATAGTAATCTACTTTAAGACTAAGTTATTAGAGTTTCTAATAATAGCTAGATAACTAATAAGCTTAGCCTTATATAGTTAAAGTACTTTAATACTTATATAAAGTTACGTACAATTAGAATAGTATATTTACTTATTCTAGATAGCTATAAGAGCTATAGCTTAGTAGAATTTAAGAAATACTATATAGATAATAAGATTATTACTCTTTATATACCTCTTTACTTATTATACTTTTTATAGCTACTTAATATAAGCTATTTTACTCTTTTAAAAAAAGTATATAGACGCTAAGTTAAATTACTTATATATAGCTAGATTAGCTATATTATAAAACTTAAGTTTTTACTAAGCTTTAAGTATACTTATAAAGTAGTAATTATATTTAAGAATATCTAAAGAGGTTTTTAATGCGCTAGATTAGCCCTATTTAACCTAGAATAGGTTATATTAACACTTAATATTAAGCTACGTACTCTTTTACTACTTTTACCTAATAAATAGCCTTAGTAGTCCTAAATACTAAGTAATACTTTTAAATTAGGGTTATAATTAACGCTTATAAAGGTAAGGATTTAGAGGTATCTAGATAGCTTACTAATATCTATAGTAGAGGCCTTTAAGAAAGTCTTAAAAGAAGTAGTAATTATAGCGTATAAGCTAGCGTTAGTATAATAAAAGATAGCTAAGCTTAAAGTAGTAAATAAAGCTATAACGCGATAAAAGTTATATAAAAGAAAGTAGGTTTAGGTAGAAGAGACCTTAATAATTAAAGATAGGGCGCGCTTAGCTACTCTTAAGGAGTTTAGCGCGTATAGTAATAAGAAGAAGTTAAAGAAGGTAGTAGGCGCTAAAGTAAGTAAACTATCTTAACAACACTATATAGTATATAAAAAGACTAGGTATAATACGTATACTTATAAATATATAGTAGAAGTAGACTTAAAATAATATTATAGCTTGCTTTAGACTATATAAGGCTAAAGTAGGCTATTTTATACTAAAATATAGTAGCTTTAGTAGAGGCTTAGTAAAAGTGCGTAGTAAACCTATATATATAGCGAACCTATAGAGTATATTAAGAGTTTTAAGTTATATAAAGAAGTTCCTAGCTAGTAGAGAGATAGCTTTAGTATAGTCTCTTTATTAAATAATAGGTTAGATTTTATAGCCTAAAATTACTTTATAATATATATTTTTTTACTACTCTCTTTATATATTACTTATCTATAATTATAGTATATTACTTACTACTACTAAGCTATTTCTTCTTACTATACTACTTATTATCTTTTTATCTTTACTATTTTCTTAATAGTTATTTTCTATTTTAATATTCTTATTATCTATACTTCTACTAGCTATTTATTAGGTACCTAAGAGCTTATTAAGAGCTTTTCTAATATTTCTTATTAGCTTCTTTATTTTTAGCTAGTTATACTACTAGCCTCTTAGGTCTTAGGCTCTATATATTTATAGTGTATTCTTATTTTTATACTTATACTTATACTATACCTATTCTTATATAAAATAAGTTAGCTATTCTTAAGTTTATATATATACTTATTCTTATACCTATTCTTATACCTTATATAATAGTATATAAGCTAGCGCTCCTAAAGCTAAAGTTATAGGTTTAAGTTTTACATTAGTCGCTATTTATTATAGTATTATATACCTAATATAGATCTAGAGCCTAAAGGCTTATTAGTCTTAGAGAACCTAAGCTTTATTAGCTAAACTAACTCTTAATATTATTTATACTCCTATAGATTATATCTTATAACCTAAGAGCTCTATTAGTTACTCCTTCTCTTTACTTATATATCCTCTTTTCTTAGTAGCTCTTTTTTATAAGCTCTTAGTACTTATATTTCTCTAGTAACTACTTACTTCTTTTTTTTACTATTAGTTTCTTTATACTACTCTACTATACTATAAATCTAATACTAATACTACTTATACTACGTATACTTCTTAGCTAGTTTCTTAATACTAAAGAGGCTTAAGCCTACTAAACCTAGCTTATAGATAGCTTTAGTTCTCTATACTAAATTAATATAAGTACTTTATACTTAAGGCGCTTCTTTTTTTAAAATAGCTTAGTACTTAATAGCTATAATACTACCTAAATACTAGTTACTTAAAAGCTCTATAGTAAAGACCTACTTATAAAGTATACTTTATTTACGTAAGACTTTCTATCTAGTAAATTACGTAAATAATTACTATTTTTATAAAATTTCTACTCTCTATATAATAGCTATAACTACTTTTAGGTTTAATTTTATTATTATAGAGTTAAAGTAGTAGAAAAAAGTTTATAGTTAATACGTTTTGTATATAAAAGCTACGTAAAACTAAAAATCTTACTAAAATCTATAAAAACCTTAGCTTTATACTTGTAACAAACTAGTTAAACTTAACTAATCTAACTTAAAACTCTCTTTTAAATTAACTTTCTTAGCCTATACTAGAGCTATCTACTATATACTATAGTAGTAGTCTAGTATAAGCTTTTATTTTAGCTCTAGGGATTCACTTTTAAAGAGGAGGGAGACGTGTAAGGGAGTACTAAGTAAACTTACTAACATACTCCCTTAAGCTAAAGATTTACTAGCTACTAGGCAACTACTCTACTTACTAAGCAGTTGCCTAGTATATATAGCTTTGATGCCTCTCTCTTAGTTAGCTCTCTATCTACTATTCGCTTTCTTTTCAATTAACTAGTTGCTGCACCTCCTCGAGCTATCTTGCGTGAAGTCTACCTTACAACTACTTAGGCTTAAGGGCGCGGAAATAGACCCTCTCTCTTCTTTCTTAGTAAGAAGAAAAATAACTTACTAGTAATAGATAAGTATAACTTCTTACTTAGGCTGGTTCTTAGGTGGGGTTAAGTCGGGGTCGGGTCTAATATAAGCAATACCCAACCCAACCCTAGTCTCCGGCTCCTACGACAATCCTCCTCTATTATTACCGCCTCCCTACTCTAAGCCTAGTAGAATTTCGAACCTCCTAAAAAGAAAGACATTTCCCACTTATCAAATCCCTCCTTAGTGTCAATCATCCTTTAACACATACCCACTATTACAACAATAAAGACTCGGGATTCCTGGTCGGCGCTTCAGTTCCTACCGATTCAGACCTGATCGCAGTCATAACATTCGAGAGCGAGGATGCAATGCAGAAGAGTATGACTGCGAGAAGGACGGATGAGGTGAAGGAACTTATCGAGGCGGATGAGGATAGATTTATGGATAGATCTAAATTAAAGGTTGTGGTTGTTGGCGAGGCCGATGTTGGGAGGACCGTGAGGGATGAATGACGCGAGATGCATGAATATAAATGCACATTGTACCTCAACCGCAGCATTATGCGGGGGCTCCACAGTCCAGAGGAGGCTCGGACGAAGGGGCTTCTTTTATTTTCCGAACGCCATCTCCCTTGGATGCCAATTCAATTATGCTTCTTGTATTGAATGGGTCGATACATGCACCAAAGATGCTAGGCAGCGGAATTTATTCTGTTCCAAGCTGATGAGACAAACTGGGTTCCCACCGTGATGGTTGAACGATGCCGTCCTGACATGATCAAGGACTTTGACTGTCTTACCATTTGATTTCATAAATTGCAGTTCTGTACAATTCAATACAATTTCAATTCAAACCGTCTCCGAGCAGTGCCATATCACGGTCTCGCTTGTGGCTTTTCAGCTATCCGCATTCGTTGCAACATGGCTCTTCATCCCCGAAATTAAACCAAATCTAATCGCGAGGGGCGCGGCACTCATCTGTAAGCCCAGTAAATTGTTAAATGGCAATTTCGGTCATCGTTGCGATGATTGAACTCAAATTTCTCGTACGACTTGGATTAAAACTCAGTAGACGAAGATAGCTAAAATGCCGAAGTGGGGCATGAAGAAATATGAACAATCAGGCTTTCAAGTTCTATTCGGTACCACGGAGGAGGACAAGATCCAACCCATTTTTGTCTGGATGAATTCTGCGACATGATCAATTTCGTCGAGGCTCTTGAACCAATGGCCCAAATCAGGATATTCTTTCCATGTCACTTCATATCTTGCGGCGGTGAAGGTCCCTGCGACATGTTGTCCAAGCTCAATAGCGACTTTTTCATCCGCTTTACCGTGTCCCAGAAAAATTGGAGTTGAGGCAGTATTTTCTTCGGCAGGTTCTATCTCCACTTCTTCGTCCAGTTCAAGTACTTCGCGGGCAAGCCGCCTGGCCTTGACAGAAGGAGGTAGGTCGTCTTCATCATCACCGTTGTCGAAGTAATCTTCAAAAACTTCTTCGTGCTCCGCCTTCGATGACACAACGGTTTCGTAGAGACTGTTTCTAAGTGGAAGATAGCCACTGAATCCGACGAAACCACCAATCGAGAAAGGCAAGCTGAGAAGGACCCACGACGCCGTAGCCATACCCTGGCTAATGCCCGCTAGCAGGATGTTTGATTTTGGAACCAACTTCATCTCCAGTCGAATAATTTCGGTGATGCTCTTGACCGATTCGGACAGGCCTTTGTATTGGGTTTCCGGTCGAACATAGGGCTGTCCAGGAGCGGCGATGTCGAACCACTGAGTCAAGGACGTTCGACGAAAGGCGGATGAACGACGCTTGGCCGATGTAGGGAATATGAGCTTTGCATCAGGGAGAAGTTGGGCCAAAGAGCGCCCGTCGGAATTGTGTCCCATTGAGAGGAACTCTGAGCCAAATCTCTCCCCGTTACTGCCCAATCCATGGAGGAAAATTACGCTATGGGTGTGGGCAGACTTTGGTTCAACGGTGTATACCTCAAGCGAAGGTTTGGACGGCCTGGTAGCGTCGAGTTTCGACATTGATGAGATTTACTTTGGGAAATAACGTTAGTGGATCAGGATCTTTTTTAAACAAGCTGCGGACCGTGGTTGTAAACCTTGTAGGAAGATGAAAGAACATGGAGATGGTAAGAGTGTTCGGGTGATAGATACCTGCTTTTATTCGTATTCCGTGTGGGGGTTAGCTATTGATGTTGCAATGACCAATCCAGCAAATGATCCCGCGTCCGATATTCCAATCGGATGCTCTACTAGGAACTGCACATTCTCACCTTCGAGCAATGATCTAATAATAGCACCCACGTATAACTCGCTAGGCTTTTGTTCCTCATGTAGCGATGTTTCGGACCAGATTCATGTTGGAAATACCAGCAACGCCACCACCCATAATCTAACATGGAGCCTACCTACTACGATTGAGGACGAACAATCTTTGAGCATACACTATGTTGATCGTCCCGTTCTCGTAACGATTTGGACAACCACTTTATCACACGACCCGCTAGGCATCTATAAATGCTTGGATTTTCCATATACTACCTACGACCCGGAGAATGTGGTACCTAAGGCTTACACCTGCTCCATTTCTTCTTGCGTCAAGACTTACAGCGGCAGGATAGTCAACGGAGTCTAGCGAGAGAGTCATAGACGAAACTCCTGTTGGTATCAATGCTGACTCATACAACACATCGGGAAATCCTGCTTTTGTAAAGGCACTGAGACTGGCACTTGATCAGACCCTCAGCAACGGAACCTACAGCTCCCCATATAGGCTCGCTTGACCCACTCAATACAGCTAATCGTAGCCCAGCTGCTGCCCAGTGACCCGAGCGTACCCGACTTGGTACCTAGTCCGTCTTCCTATTCGGGACTAGCGTGACACAGAGCCAGAGCTAGCCCCGAATGGAAACCTCTGCCTTATCCTGGCTCTGTAATCGTCTGGGCTTCTGGTTAATCGTAAAGGTGCTACCAGACTTTTGTTACTCGTCGTAGATAGTGGTAACAGAAAGTTTGAAAAGCCCGTGCAGAGAGCAACCTTATTAGCCATTCACATAGCTTGACCATGGTGAAAAGCGGGGCTCTCAAGTGGTAAGCGGGGATCAAAGATCATGTGATTTTTAAACTTCTTGGGCGCTTGATGTTAGTACATATGCCCCAATAAGCGAACAATCAGAAGATTGGGCCTAGTCTATTTTTGTGTCGACACTTGAAGAGGGCGTGTGATAAATTAGTGTTGGGCAAGGTCACATGCCTTACCGCTTAGTAATTATTCCCGCCGCTTGTGGCTGGCTGCCCCAATAATTTGCCTTGCCGATGCGTTTTTACACTTTGGTCACCTTCTTTCGTTGATGCAACGTTCGCCTCGAGATCTGGTCCTAAAAAACCTGCAAGCGCCTCCTATGTCGACATCAAGTCCTAAAAGCGCTGCCGCTTGTCATACAGTCCAAGGACAGGAAGATTCGTTAGTCACAGTAGCCAGTGTGCCATCATCTGCGACGAGTTCCCACAGGTAAAGTGCCCTTAAACTTACTTTAGAGCAAGTCTTGTGTTAAGTAGTTAAAGCGTACCTAAAGGAGCGGGTCCTAGAGAATTGCCTATTGCGAAAAATGGATTACAGATTTTACGTGAGATCTTTCGTCTGGGCTATCACCCTTATTACTCGCCTCAACTTTTAGACGTGGTACTTGTTGCAATCGACTTTGAGAATATCAACACCATTAAGAGCGGATTTGCGCAGAAGGGAGATTGCCAAATTGGACTTGCGATTCTTGATACAAAGGAAATCAACCGGATGCCTCCAGATAAGCTTATATCCACCCACAATTTTGCTACAGGATCTCCTTCATACCTGAGCAAGGCGTCAAAAAAATTCATGTTTGGAGAGACAATCGCAATCAGCCCACCAAACATAGTCAACTATATTCAATCTTCTATCCCCTCAGCTCGAAATGTAGTTTTTGTAGGCCATGGTATTATCAATGACCTTCAGGCTTTACAAGCTCTCGATTTCGAGTATCCAGTGCTTCTCTCGAGCGTTTTAGATACTTTTTACATCGCTAATGAGGTGTTTCAGTATTGGGCTGGGTCTCTTAGCGATTTACTCCTTTCTTTAGGATGTTCCTTTAACAGGCTTCATTGTGCAGGCAATGACGCTAATTTTACACTAAGAGCTCTACTTCTTCTAGCTGCTTGCGGGTTTTCTAAGCAGCAAGGAGAGCAAGAAGAGGATCGCGACACGCTTGCTTACCTGAGGCAAATTTCAGCCTCTCCAATACCACATTGGGTTGATCCAGAGGTCCAAGCTCTGCAAAAAAGGGAAAGGAGGGGTGCAAAAAGTCGGAAGCACCAATCAAAGACGTGGAGCAAGGAAAAATAAGAAGAAATCCGTGCAGCTCGACAGCTTAAGAATAAGCGGAACATTACGGAAGCTGGATAATCAAGCAATTAGCCCTCCCTCTTGTCGCAAGAGGCGGTGCCACCTGCCTGATTGCTCCAAGGCTTAGACGATTAGAACGCCATGGATGATAGCACATCGATATTTCCGTGTATAGAATTGAAATAACAGGCCAGGCCTTCCACCAAGCAATTCTGATTTCGCCGCACATATCACGGAGTACCTGTACACCGCCTGCACTGGAGAAACCTCATATCGATATCAAATATCCCTTTCGTCGCATCGATGTTAAAAATGACTTACTTTCTGGTATGGATACCGCAATGTTGTCGAAGTTGAACATCGTTTCACCTTCAAAGTCGCACTTCTGTGCCGTGAGTCATTCCTCTGCTTCGATTTCGCCTACTGACTTTCAAAGCAGCAACTCAGGCCGCCCTCAGGAGCAACTTTTTCAGTCCTCCGAGTCCAGCCATGCACCGCTGTCAGTCGTTTCTCTGCTCCAGATGATCACCAGCTAAATTAGACGTAACTGGATTTGAAAGGCAAGGGAGAGATATATTAAATGTATAAATACTTTGGCTGAGTACAAGGTAGGGTAGTGTAAGAATAAGTGAATTGTAGAATGTTATCTTGTGCTCTAGATTCAATGTCTTGGAGATAATACTTTGTGAGATCCTGGATACCTATATAGTACATTTCGAAAGGCCTACTTACCCTCGCACGTAGCCGCAATTGTTTTTCCATTGCCTCTATGGGAACGTTACGAGGCCCTGCGGGGAACGAGTTCCTGCCCATCATTTGGTCCCATGCGCGTCAAGGGATGAGGGACATAGCAGCCCTGGAGCTATGCCGCCCGTACGCCTTCTCCATTTGTCTGGTTGGCGCTGGTCGCCGTGCCGCATGGGCTGTGAATCCGCGCGAAATACTAGCCCGCAGGGACTTTGGTCCTTTGCACTCGTACTGCCCCAAGCTTTCTGAAAATCAAAGTTGATTTGTTACACTCTCGAAAGTCAAAATCGAGACTTCCTACCGCAGCGCTGTATCTTACTGCAATATCGAGCCTTTATACTCGAATAGTTGCAATGACTCCGTTCCAACCTCTCTGAGCATCCATTCCCTTACATCCGAAAACTACCCGCTCAACATTTGTTTTCATAATGAAGGAGTCGACGCGTCCAAAGTCTCCTTCGGCCAGCATGGCCACTAGATCACGACGTGATCGTCCATGCACATTACAGAAAAACCAAGAAAATTAGCATCCGTCTCTACACCCGTTCTAACTCTCCTGCATGATCTGACACTTAGGAAGTGCAGTTTGGATTTGATGTGGCTGGCTGTACTAAGACCAAAAGGTCAGTTGGATAGAAAAATTGTCAAAAAAGGAAACGTCAGATGCGGGATTCGAACCCGCGCGGGCAGAACCCATGCGACTCACCCTAGCCTCTCTGCCACTGGCGTAAGGGGTTACCATGACCCTACACCCGCACGCACCCCAGGCAAACGAGGACCTGCAGTACCCTCTCCCTCCTAGGAGGTGCCGGACCTGTTAACAGGTGTCGCATAGCAAGAGAGCCGTTAGGCGGTTGTGCACGCTTTAAACCACTCAGCCAATCTGACTTGTGATGATTTTATACTACATGTCAAAGTTATAAAAAATATAATCTCTAGTATTGTGGTCTTATTATAGAATGCACCAGCGTCCCTAGCAACATAAACAAAACTGGGTAGGAACGAGTGGCTCTTGCAAATATGGCAGTAGCCCCGCCTTACTCGCCAGCGCCAAAGGATGCAACAGGCGATGTCTTGTGGTATCCATCAGATTGTATTTGGTCTATATCGTTGTACAAAACAGCACTGAGTAGGTATCTCGGAATTTTATTCCAAAGCCAGGTGATTGATTATATCCACACTAGATAGCCTGCATCTTGTGTCTAGCATCCTGAAAGTGGAGAACGAATGGCACACTTCTGCAATGTTGTAGTCTAATGAAGCCTACAAATACAATGCCATCGTTTCTGTGTTCGAGACACGCATTCTACCATGTTTTCAAGCCAAGAATTCTATGATGTCAGGCTTCTTCGATAATATAGCCTCCTTGGTGGTAGAGGAGCCAACCGATGATTTTTTGGAGGACGTTGTGAAGGCTTGTGAAGAAGACGGTGTTGTTTAGATATTGAACTATGAAAAATGTTTGATTCATACGCGAGTCTGTCATGGTATAGTGGTGGAAGGAGCACGGGCCATGAGCCACTGTGTATGCCTTAGGCACTAGCTAGACCACCACTCCTACACACTACAATATATACCATGATCCATATACTATCACAGAGTCTGTGAGAGAGTGCTAAAAGCCAGTAGATTTGCAATCATTTCACCACACCCCGGCGGAGATGTTGAAACATTTGATTCTCTGGCTGACTCATGACTATATCTCATACGCCTCGCCCACTTGCCGGCAAAAACGGCTGTACCAGCGGCCTAGCGAGCTGTAAAAATCCCTCTACAAGCGTATACGGCGCAGGCTGTAACTTTAGTCTTCTATCGTTTAAACCTACCGTTAAGCTATTGTATTTCGTTTCCGTCTCGCCCGTTAGGTTGCCGGGCCTTATTAACTATGGGCGTTAGGTATGACTGTAGCCTGTTCTGGGTTCCCTTGCTGCTAGTGATGGGGAGGCTAATCAGGTCGATATTACTACGAATGAAGAATCTTGTGCTTCTGCGTGTTCACATCACTTCTAAGCTTTTCTTTTAGATCCTGTTCTATCGTGACATCTCTTCACCGAGGAGAAGATCAGCGAATAATTCTCGGTACAAGGCTAATCCTGCAACCCGAAATCGATTCCTCGTGAGGCAGAGAACAAGACTCGAAGGGTTCACTGTGCTGAACTTTGTACGCCTTATAATAACGTTGTCATGCAATACTGGCGACCGAAGTCAGACCATGAAAGCAAGATGTCCAACGATATTGCCCACTCGAAGGGCAGCTGCATGGCTGTGATTCGCACTTACCACTATGAGGATCTGCCTGACGAGGCTGAAGTTGAGAAGATTATAAAACAGATATATGCGACTCGTTTTATGCACGTTGCCAGACAGTCGAATTGCAGATGGTCCCGCTTCTGGCAAAGCCGCATCACGCTTATAGAATGATCACGCACATTCGTGTGTTGTCAGCTCGAGAATCTCAACAGATTATTTCTGTTGCCATCTTTACGAGCAGGACGAAAGTTTAGAGTTCAGCCTTGCGTGTGCGGCTGCATACACGACTCGCACACGATCATCCACATCGGCTGCTGCAGAGTGGAGCGTGCATATATCGAATCTTGTTCTACTCCATGAACGTCTTGGGCACACTGTGGCATGTTCTTTGGAACGAGGTGCGAAGGATTGGCACCTCGCACGGCAGATATGAGGACAAAGTATATATATGTAAATCGGCTAACTTAGTAGTTTTCCGGCGGTCATCTTGTCCACCCTTTCTCTTACCTCCTTGCAAACTTCCAGCAGATCCAATTCGATCACCGCCTTGGAATCTGGTGTCTTTCTTGATGACCTCGGCTTTGTGGTGCATGCTAGCAGATGAAAGACGCTGCGCAACATGTATCAAGACCTTCGTCTAGAAGTTTCTCCCGTCAGCAGTATTCACCAATTCCGGCCCCTCCATCCTCGAAACTGCTGAAGATGGTCAAGTGGATGCCCTGCAGGCCGTGCCTAGCGATGCTGAAGATGCTGCATCCTTAAATACAAACGAGACTACGTAAGGCTGGCTTTCGTCGCGTCATACAAATATGGGACAATGGTTGGGAACCAGAAATGGTGAGCTGCTTTATTTCGGTCGTATCGTTCGGAGGACTTGTTATCTTGTTTGCGGATCATCAAAACAAACCGCTTCCAAAGTGGCCACGATTGATAACAATCAATTCTCTCCTCTCTATTCTCGCCACTGTGATGAAGATGAATTTTGCTATCCTTATTGCTAAAGGTGGGTTTCGTGTCAACTTGGAATTCATTACAGTCCTTATTGACCTTTTTTCCCACAGACATCAGCCAAATCAAATGACAATGGTTTCGCAAATCTAGGACCTTAGTCCTCAGCAGATCTCGAGTGCTTGGACAAAGCAAGTCGCGGGCCATGGGGATCTTTACTGCTCTTATTCAGAGGCGGCAGACAGTATGTCCGTGATTAAGAAAACACTTGGCTGCAAAACTGATACGTACAGCATTTTTGGTTTGTCTCGGCGCAGTCTTGACTATAATTGCACTTGCCATAGATCCATTCATTTAACAGCTTTTACAATATCAGAGCTGCTAACAACCACAACGAGACCGCATAGCTACGGTTTCAATGACAAATCTGTACGATAGCTCTGGCAACAAAGAAAGTGCCGCGTATTGGGAGCTAACCCTGGCCATGGGGTCAAGCAGTCAAGCAAGTGAGGTCGCGGAATTGTGCGCGGAATTCCTTCCACCACACGAAAATTTCCGACCAATTTTGAGAAGAATGAAATGCTAAGGTGCTAAACATGTGTATAATATTCCCGAACTCAGAATTTCACAGTCATGCCAACCGAATCATGCCGGAAATAAACTCATCATGTAGCTCTGCCATCAACTGTTTGTGTATAGTCAGGTGTTCTAACGTTGAGCTCTTTTGAGAGCTCTGAGCATTCTTGCTGATGTTGACGGTCGTTCGTTTGGTGATGAGTTAGGAAAGTTTCCTGGCTTCGTTTGCTTCGTTGTCAACTTGTTGCCATCGTGAGTCCAAACGCTTTTGATGGTCTTGCGCTTCGGTGCCTTTGGGTTATGGTTTCCCGGAATGTCGCTGGTTGTTGCTTTCGGTATCGTTGCCAATGTTCCTCGTCGTTCGCCTTTAAATTGCTTAATGACATCGTGGTGAATGTCATTCTCTGCTATCCATTTATCGTGTTCTGGACCATAGCCCAGCCAACGTACCAGATACTGTGTCGTTGTTTGTGAGGCTCGTCCGAAACGTCTCTGGTGTACAGCCAACAGCCTTTCTACCAACCACTGCCCGGGCTTGACTTCCTCTGGATGTGGCAAGAGGCTGCGTTAATAGGGGTCACCGGTCGGCGCTGCTGCTGGTTCCAGAATGGTGATGGAAATCACTGGGTGGATTTTGTATATCGGTAGTAGATCTAGTCAATACGCATGGCGTCCAACCGTTTCGGTGATTGGAAAGGCCCAACGCGCTGCGGACCAATCTTGCGGTGTGCTCCAGGTATCGTGTAACCTTGCTTCTTGAGGTTGAGGTAGACCGAATCTCCCACCTCGGATAACCGCAGACGGCGACCAGCATCATATCGCATTTTCATCTGTGCTTGTGCGAAAGCAATAACATCCATTGCTTCATTGCGGTTTATCTCGCGATTCTTTATCCAACCGTTGTCTTCGACGTCGGCGTTGACATGGATATCCAAGCCTTCTCTCAAGCGAAAGCCGTACAGGATTTCATTGGGTGACAATGTCGTGCCTTGTGAGGGATTGTTGTTTAACGAGCGCACCAGGTCGTTGAGTGCCGATGTCCATGAACTGCAGCCGCTTGTCACTCGATGTCGAATAGCGATCTCCATCGTTTGTTTAGTACGTTCTGACTGTCCGTCAGTTTGTGAATGGTAGGCTGTCAACATCAGTGTTTTGATTCCACATCTTTTGAAAAGCGTTTCCCAGACCTTAGAAGCGTATTTCTTTCTCTGTCCATGACGATGGCTTGCGGCAGCCCCCGGCTTTCCAATGACAGCCAGAGAGCGTCAGCCCATTGTTCTGCCGTCCAGTTGTCGCGACCCAAAGCCGTTTTAACAGCCTTTGAAAACTTGTCTGTGAAAGATATAAACGCGTTGTAGCCTCTGTCTTCCGGTAGTCCCGTAATGAAGTCGATCGCAATCGTGTGGAAAGGTATTGGCGGTGATTGAATTGACTTCAATAGCCCGTATGGTCCATGTCGCTTAGTGTCGCAGGTTTCACAAACCTGACAATGGCTGATGTAGCAATGTAGGTGGCTAGCGAGCTTGCGGATGTAATAGTTCGTTCGAATGCGGTAGTATGTCGCGTGTAATCCGGCATGAGCGTGCTCATCATGCGCTTCCCGGAAGACATCACCTTCCAATGACTTCGGCATGCAGAGGCGAGGTCTTCCATCAGCAGAGTCATGGTACCAGGGAAGACCGTCTTCAAGGACCCATGCATCGTATCCGGCGTTGCCGGCGACTTCCAGCAGGTTCGACCAGAATTTGTCTTTGGTGTACGCGTCTTTCAGCTATCGTTTAAAGTTGTCATCGAGTTGTACGAACGTACCGGAGTAGCTCATGACGTCTCCCGAGGGCCAGTGTGCAGCTGACGTCGAAAGGCTTTGACCCACATTCTCGCGATAGCCAGCATCAACATTGTAGGAATAGATGTCATCGTTGAGTACGTCGGTAAGTTGATCGAGGGCCTCGAGACGTGAAAGCGCATCTGGAATGACGTGCAGCCGTCCCGGTCGGTAGGGGAACCTCAGATGTACTGCAATAGGAATTGAGAGGCTCTCGCCAGTCGCAGGTCGATCTTCTCTCCGTCGAGCGTTGTCTGCGCTGCGATACCAATGTTTGCTGCATGGTCTGTAGCAGCAACGGTTGGCAACGTCGCTGTCCGCACAAAACGATCGAGTCGTTGGAGTGCCCAGCAGAGACATGCGACTTCAAGCTCTGTCGGCCAGTAATTGCGTTCTGCTGAAGACAGTTACTTGCTTAAAGGAGAACTGGTTGAATGAGCGACCTTTTAAAATCCGTAACAGTGACGTCGGTAGGTGTTGCTATGTCGTCTTTGAGATGAAATGCCATTACTCCGAAATCTCGTTTCTTTGAAGCGTCGATGTCGATGTAAAGCCTTTGTCCCACATCAAAGTGATAAAGGAGTGTCGATTGGGTGAATGCCTTTTGTATACCCTCGAATGAAAGCCGGAGCTCTTCATTGTCATTGATCACCGTTGTCTTTGCGTGATGACTGCGAGCTTGTCCTGCATTTTTTGCATCTCGATGGGGTCGAATCTTCGCTGCCTGCAACGGCGCTGCTATTTGAGCGTAGTATTGAATGTGGTCGCGCATCCGTCCAGTGAGTCCCAAGTACATCTCCAGGTCAGCCAGTGACTTTGGGTATGATATGTTGCGGGTTGCAGCTGTCTTTTCATCGGACGTCGTTAGACCATATGCATCCACTTTCTTTCCAAGGACAGTGAGGGACGGATATCTCAGGTAGCATTTTTACCAGCGAACGTCAAATCATGAGCGTCCAGCGTCCGAAAGAGATTGTCTATGTCACCGACATGCTCCTTGAAACTCGTTGAAGGTACGAAAATGTCATCCACATATGTACTGGCATGGCGGTGTTTCGTGCGTCGGAGTATTTTGTCTGTTGCTCTTTGTACGAAAGCGACGCTGTTATTTTATCCCATGATGGCGACGTTGAACTGTTCTTGACCTCGATGGGTGGTGACTGTCAGCTTGTTGCGGTCTTCCGGTTGTACTGGCTATTAATAGAAGAAAGCAGCGTCATCAACTGACGGGAAATGCGAAGACCCTTTGGCTTTTACTATTATATCTTCTTGACTTGGTAGCGGGTATGTTGGATCAGTAATTCCAGCATTAATCTGGTGCACGTGCGAGTATTATTTGTCGCGTCATAGACGCGACGAATTGTGCTCGTACACAACCACCAGATCTGCGCGCGCTGCCCAGCGCGCCCAGAACCAGATGGCGAACCTCCGTGCGCACCTGTTGCTCGGCAACTAGCTACGCACGGAGGCACGCCCTCAGGCATAAAAGCAGGCTTCGTACGATACTTGTTAGATAGACTTGAATACCACCCTTTGTTTTGACCTGTCTTTTGTGACAACCCCCGTACGTACGTACGTACAAACCCTATTGGCCGACCCTTCAACCAAGATCCCTATTAGTCGCTTTAATTAATCGAAGGATAGGCCATTCAACAGGGTAGAAATTATTGAGTCCGATTTTATTCAGACCACGAATGTCAGCGACCACCCGGCCCTTACGTTTAGTGCCGTCTGGCGTTGATATTGTCTTCTAAATAACGAAGACAAGAAAGCCAAATAGTGTTGGAGCTTCAGACCAACTTATGTGGCCTTATTAATATAACTGATCGAACTGCTTATCTATAAATACTTTGTCACGAGAACCCAGTGGGTACGTTTGATAAGCGACTTTAATTCCCGATTTATACCAGTCGTTAATAAGGGGAATTATTATCTATTCTAACTTAGGAATATTAGCTACCTTATAGTTATCGGTAAACAGCTTTGGATAATGCTGATAACGTTATTATACTTCTTTCTCTAAACTAAAGAGGTTAACGTCGAAGTCGCTACGCTACTCCTTAATTCTAACTTAGTAGATTCTGCTACTTAGTGACGTCTTTAGCTATATATTAAATCGCTCCTCTTCTTCCGTCGAAATGACTGCGCTTACTATCTGCTCGCGTGTTCCTTTGGTATTCGTCGTCTTCTGGAGCTCAGTGTCTTCACCTGTGGAAGTCGCTGCTTCGTTATGTACGGCTAACCACGCAAGCTCAGGGTCAGTGTTTGTAACGTATACTTCGCGTTTAAGCTTAACTACTCTCCTAAGCTTTGCGTTCTGTGGTAGCGTAATAACCTCCTGAGAAGTGTTATAGACTAAGATATAAGAAAAATTGGCGTTGGCGATTGCTAATAACAGTCCACCGTATCCCAGAGCTTAGTTATGTATAAAGGCGAGGTCGCGATTAGGCAGTCCTGTCTTTACAACGACCGGTACTGATATTATTATTCTAGGTTGTAGTGCTCTCTTGCTCTTTGACAGTACCGTCTGTCGTATAGGTGGTCTGTCGCCACGGGCTTGTATATATAGCGGTGCTGAGAAATCTCTATAGCCACAAATCGCGAGTCGTTCTGAAGAGTGGAGGACAATAATGCCGTTGGGTTTATGTAAGCAGGTGGAAGGGGTGTGGTACAGCGTGTTGAGTATATGTATGTGTTGATGGTTGTCTATCTAGGTGATCGAGTTGAAGTAGTTGAAACGGTTGCGCAGTTGAGTCAGCAGCAGAGTGGCATTCTGCTTACAGTTTATGAGGTCCGTGCCAATGAGCAGATTTGCTCGTAGATACTTAACAACATGCGCTTCGAAGCGTAGATGGGCTATAGCAGGTTGACCGTTGTTGCCCGGAATGTGCAGGTCAATGACAGTGAATTCCGATGACATCACCGGTGTATTGCCGACACCACGTATGGTAATTGAATTCTGATGTTGTGGGCTTTAGAGGTGGCTCTTCAAAAAGCTCCGTGACACTAATGTTATTGAGTTACCATAGTCAAGTGTGACCCAGTCGAGGTAACCATCAATCGGTTGAGAGGAAGAGCAAGTAGCTGGCAACGACATGGAGAGCTCGGATGGCTACTGTCCTTGATGAGCTTTTGGGTGGATGGTGATCGATAGAGGAGGTGGTTGTAGTCAGAACTGACGGACAAACGAGTGTCGGCTTGGGGAGGGGTGCAACCGACTCAGCGTCGTTGCCAGAGGGTCACTGCAAACACTTGTCGTTGGCGGAAGGTACGTGTGTTTGTATAAACGCAGTGCTCTCTTCTCCCTGCTTCTCTCGATGTCGTTGAGAGTCGCTCGAGGTCAGCGTGTAGAAGAAAACTCTTCCAGTAAGATGTTGCGCAAGTGTTCGCGGTTGACGTTGATGGGTCTCACTTCGCCCGCTAGCGGTCGATGGTGTGTCGGCTAACGCAGAGCGGCTCCTGTTGAGGGTTGGGTTAAGAGTGAGTAACTTTACAAGGTAATTGTCATTGGTGTGGATGCAATGTTTGTTGGGCAGTTAGAAAGTCGGAGACAGTAGTGCCAGTTAACGCGAAGGAAGTAACTCTGGAGCGCAGAACGTATCAGGTCTCACGGGAGAACCATACTCCGAGTAGAGATGAGCTCCCCGAAGAAAATCTCCAAGGAGAGGAAAGCTCCAAGGAGAGATATGCCCCCAGGAGAGACACGCTCCCAGGAGAAGGCTGCTCCCAGGAGAGGAGAGCTCCCAAGAGAAGCTTAGGCCAGTATTACCTCTAGAACTTGTCAGTCGGTTGTGTTAATATAGTAATGGAATTGGATCAAAAGAGCAAGGAGTTGGGGGGCCAGTATCACAACTGGAATCAGGACAAGGACCAAAAGGGAGTCGAGTATGAGCAGCCTGAGGCACCATAATTTTGATCACGACCAAGCCCAAGCAAACACGATTCAGGCCGAGCAGGAATGAGCCGATGTTGAGCCGAGTAAGATTTTGCTGATGTAATAGGCTAAAATTAACTAACCTAGTCGGATGTATACCAAGGGTAGAATTGATCCATTTGAAAATAGCACATCATAACAATTCGCAGTAATCTCAACAGGGTAAGCGTTACAAATAATCACATCGGCATGTGGAGCAGAGCGGCTGCCCCAGATGTAGCTAAGAGCGGTAAATGAAGGGCTGTCTTCGAGATCTACCACCCGTAATGACCCTTAAAACATTCGTCGTCTGTCAGGGCCTGAAGCGAGAAGTGGACCTTCAAGTTTGAGCATGCGAACAGTCTGCGGGCGATCCGCGCGCAGCTCGAGCCCCGAGGAGTCGTAGAGTTGTGACGGTATCGGCGGCATTTTGATCAGAATAGGATGTTTTCCAGTTGAGATTTGGGAACGATCAGGCTATCTATTAGATAGCACAGGCTCTGCCTTGGCGCACAGACACTGAAATTCCGCGGCTCTCTGATTCCGGCCAGGAGAGGCCCGATTTCAGGACCTTTCAGGCGTCAATCGGAATTGTTCGAGCCAGCTCAGTCTTACTCAGCCACTGCTTTACGAAGGGGCCTGATTTCGGGACCTCGCATGATCGGGTTCGGGGATTGGAGTGTGAAAGATGCCCTTCCCATCGTTTCTCGTTAGATCTTCGAAGGTTACCTCTTCAGCCTCCTCTCCCCACCTGTGAGAAAGTATCGCATAAGGTGGTATCACGTTATCGCCAAAGCTGATAATATGGAGCTCTCCATCTTCTTCGTACTTTAAAAGATGCATTGCGCAGATGTATCGTAGGCGCACGCGGTAGGAACAAGGCACGGGGGGCTTAACGCGGTGGCTCAGTAGAACAAGAGTGTGGCAGCTAGCTTCTCTGTTACACTTCAGAGGTTAGAGGAACACGAACAGCTATACAATAGTAGGTAAATCTATAGGAGGTAGCCGCAATATTATTGCGAGCTGAGGCTAGTGCCCTTTGCCATGCCCTTGGCTTGGTGATGGTGTTGCATCAGGCTTCGGGTGGGGTGGGGTGGCTCCATGCACGTGCAGAGTGCCAGCCACAAGGCTGTACGGCGGTGGCACCAAAGATTGCCTACTGTGGTCTCAGGCATAAGTCAAGTAAATGGTTCCTGTGGCGTCAAGGATTAAGTCCAATCACAGATTGTAGTTCCCTTGCAAAGTCTAATCTCACGAAGGCCCACCCACTTGATTTATGCCTGAGACCACAGTAGATTGACAATGCACGGTAGCCTCCACGGTGCTATCAGTAGGGTGGCAGAGAGCCGACCCGCCGTGCATAGCCTGTAGTGATGCAGGACACAGGGGGAAGGGTATACACAAGCGCGACGCACGTGCACGTTTGCAGACCCTTCAGCTTGGACAGAGCGCCACGCTTAATCTGTATTCAGCATGTGGTCGTGCACAACATAGCACGGCGACTGTAGGAATACGTTGCGATTTTCTCACCACGAACTAGGTTCCAAGAGGAGAAATACTATTAATACGACGATGTTGGCCCTGAAGGGTTACAGGGCAAGGATTCGGAGTGCCTCAATAATGAACACGTTTTGGCGCAAGGGTTTTTAGACTTAGAGTGAGGGTATGTATCCCATCGAAGCAAATTCAGTAAAACTTCTTCAACTAGTATATCCGCGCCTCTAGGGCTCTCTATTAAGCTACTGGGGCTTTCGCTGGCTCTAGGACTTTACTCATCCGCGCCACCTTCTTCCTTGGCACTGACACGTCTACCTCTAAGACTTTGACGGAGCTAAGTATGCCTAGCATAGCTCCCGTCTTGTTATACACGTTTTGGGTAGAATAGCTGGATCTATATGATCCTTCTAATGACTTTAAACTAGTATATGATCTTTACGAATATATTCCTCTCATGACGTTTCCAATCTGTTACCTGAATTCTCCTCGCCTTGGCATCGGGATTACGTTTCTCAAAGGTTTCCGGCCTGTTCTTGTTTAGAGGGTTGATTAGAAATATAGGCCGCTTGCGGCCAAGGCTAAAGGCTAGCGAAGGGAGATGTTTATTTGGATAGGTTGGCCAAGATTAGACATTAGTAACAACAGCGAAACGAGAGCTTTCTACTCTTCTGGAGTAAGGTATTGCTGGTGTTGGGCCTTTACTTCACACGATTATCGTCCGTTTGCGCGGTAGTGGATAGTAGTAAGAGCGACACCTCTCATTTCTGATAGGACAGCCTATGTTCTAGGTACATCTAGAGGAAGACCTTGCGTCAGCGCCTGGCTGGCTTAGTCCATGGTAGTATTTGTGGTTTTTAGGTAGAAATGCTTATAGGAGAGCAGCCAACAATGACTACATACGCTCAAACTCTAAAATTAGCCAGCCCTTTGTAACTACATCGAGCAAGAAAGGAAGCTTCTAGGGACCATTTGGGTATAGGGTGGAGATGATACGCTAGCCCATTGTACATGTAATATGTCTCATGTAACCACCCTAAAATCTGTTCTCTTGAACACAGAGCACCGAGACAAGTATTAGCCAAGATAGTCGTGGTAGAGCAGGAGTAAGTTTGGATACTTCAAAAGAAACGATCGACAGCATGATCAATAATATTATATTTTCCGCCTACACAACGAATTTCTAGGGAAGTATACTTATAGGATAGAACTAAAATCGTTATAACTTGATATGAGTGTGATGTGATGAGCTGAGTTGCCTAAATGGTGGTCCATTCTGGCACAGGTCGTTTTTTCGGCACGCGTGGAGGAACGTTAGCTTTCTTCTGAACATTTTGTACTATAAGGATATGTTATTTCGACAGTTCATGACAGTCGTATACAAAGTTTAAAAAATAAATATAAAAAAATTGGCTGTGAGTATTAGTCATGACCAATAACAGTGAGGAAAGCTCCAATTGTAAGAAGAACCTGAGTAGTGATTGAAAAGCTAATATCTATATCTATAACTGGATATCCAAGTGCGCTAAAACGCCAAATTTAAAAACTGATCGCAAAGCAAAGGAGATAGACATTAAACGATGACAGCAATGCTCACGGCTGACTCTCAACTGCCACCTGACGCCTTGAAAATCGCAGCATCGGGCCCTGCTTAATACTCGTGACGCCGCCATGGAACAACTGATACTCGTCTGGATCGTGACGACCAAACTCACCCTTGAGTGCATCGCCACCACCCACATCGCCCTCAGGGCCTGAAGCTGGGCGCACATCGAAGATCCAAAGTATCGTAGCCATGGTCAACATTAGTTCGACCAGCGCCATACTCTTACCCACGCAGCCACGTGGTCCGGAGCTGAACGCGTGCATAGCTTGATGCTGGATACGTCGAGTCTCTGCCTCCTCCTCGTCATCAGTAATTGCCAGCCAGCGCTCCGGGACGAAGGCATGTGGGCGTGCAAAGTAGGCTGGGTTGCGGTGGATGGAATAGATAGAGGTGCCGACGTCGGTGCCAGGGGCAAAGTGGTGGCCAGCGACGCTGATGCCACCGCCTGGAGCTACCTCGCGGAATAGCGAGCCACCGATAGGCGGCGTCAGACGTAGAGACTCGTCGATACACGCACGAAGGTAGGTGCATGAGTTGAGTGCGGCGCCAGGGCGGAGTGAGTCGCGAGTAGAGAAGGCGGCGCGGACCTCGGCACTGGCGCGCTGGTAGGCGTGAGGGTGTCGGCTGATGTAAAAGAAAATTCCAGAGAGCGCAGTTGCGGTTGTGTCAGAGCCTGAGGTAGTTAGTATCTAATCGCTCAGAGCAAGTTCGATGGCTTAGTGAGACTCACCAGCGATGACGAGGGTGGTGCTGTCCGCGTTGACTTGATCAGTGCTCAGTCCTTTACCAGTGTCGACGTCGCGCACTTTGAGAAGTGCAGAGAGGACATCCCTTGAGTTGGGCGAAGGCTTCATCTGGTAGCGTTCGTGGAGAAGTTTGCCCATGAACTTCAGGAATGCATTGCGAGCCAATATGGATGCTGGGAACAGTTTCTTATCTAGTCGTTGCCACACAAGCTTGGGGAAATACAACAGTACAGTGGTTCGGATGTTAGAGTTGGCAATTGCGTCGACGACGTAACGATGGACCTTGCTACCAATGAGATTGTATCTTAGACCAAAAACAACCTCAGACATGATGTCGAACGTCAGATAGTTGCTCCAATCGGCCATGTTTTGCGGCTCTGACCAACTACCATCAGAGGGTGCAAGCTCGTCGCACAGGTTATCAACATGCGTCATGATTGTTGGCTCATGGGCACGCATGGCTGCGTCGCCCATTCCCTGTCCGATGAGCCTGCGACGAGCAGAGTGCTCCTTTCGGTCTCGGATGGTGAGTATACTAGGAGTGCGGTGGACCATAGCATCGTAGGCTTTGCTCTTGACCACATTCTTACCAGGGCCATAGATATCTGTATAAGATATTAGCATTCTAAATCAAGCTTATCAAGGCTGAGATTCTTGTTACCTTTCATGCCCGGAACGGTGTTGATAAGCATTCGGTCGGGACCATATCGGACGAAGTCACCTGAGAACCATTTAGTTATTGCGGTCAATACTCAAAGTCACTGCGCTAACCGTATTTTTGGTGACATCTCCACATGTCAACGTGGATGTCTTGCTTCCAAGCATGGTAACCGGCGTAGGCATTTGTCAACTTCCCAAGAAATGGCCCAGGATATTTGGCCAGTGGGTGGAATTTTACTTGGTATATGACATACGAAAGAAGCTATACATAGAACCAATTAGATACCACACAAGATAGAATGTAGCAAGATATACTTACTGCTGTGATCAGCAAGATCGATGGTAAGATGAAAAGAGTTGATAAGGACATTGTGAATAACTGAACCTGGTATTGATTGTGTGAGCTGGGAAGGCGGGGCTACGCGGAGCACAAATACAAAAATGAGTGTGGCAAAAGCTCTAACCGTATGGGGTAGGCCTTACTATGTGGGATGATTCTGATCTTCTTTTTCTAACTGAGGTGAGAAAAGTGGGCACCGGGAATCAGACGATGAAACACAAAGTAATATCATGGCAGTTGGTCACGCCGTTTTCTGTCCACCGCGCAAACAATCACCATGGCGTTATCAAGGACTTATACTTTACTATCAGTATGCTGTACAGTCGCCGCCTATTTTGGGCAACGGCTGTTACCAAATATCAGCTTCGCAGCGCTTGTTGTGGCTTTGTTCGTCGTCTCCAACATCAAAGCCTTCCCATTCATTTGGCATGTGAGTTTCTCCACTTACCAATCGCATGCCGATGACCATTAGCTAATCCGTCCTTGAAGCTTCGCGTCTTGAATGCATTTCTCCAGACCTCCAGTTCTTCTTCTGAAATCCTCAAAAACAACACCAGTCTCTTTGAGGTTCACACCAGCACTTCTCATACCCCACTCTTGGAGATCGATTACAACCTGCATAAATCCAATAGCACGTACTTCAGCGACCTCGATGTCTCGCGGTCTCATCTCCTTCTCTCTCGCTTCCGTGCTGGCCTGGCCCGTCTCAGCAAAGATTACCCAGAGTATCTTAACGTACCATGCACTATTGCACTCGGTGGCGCATCATGCACTTTCCGCAAGGCCATTCCGCCTCTAGCGCGTTATCGCATGGAATCCCGAGTACTGTGCTGGGACCGCAAGTGGGTGTACATAGCCACCCAATTCTGCTCTATAAACGAAAATAAGAAGGGAGAGAAAATTATTTACGCCACCGCCTTGGCGCGTTACGTTGTCAAGGCTGGTGGACGTAAGACGGTGCCACCAGAGACGCTGATCGAGGCTTCAGGGTTCATCAATGCTGGGGCTACGACCGAGCGGGAGAGGATAGTGAAGGAGAGCGAACGAGCTTTGCAGTATGTGCAGGGTTTCGCGGCCATGGATGAACTACATGGGGAATTTGCTATGAATGGATGAGGCTAGGAGTTGTCGCATCACGTCAGTTTCCTGTATTATTTTGACTTTTAGCGTCATTGTTCGGAAATCAGTATTATCAAATCTTCATTTGCAATGATTAAAATGAAGCCGATTCAATCTTTGCGTATCAAATTGGACATTCGTAATGAAGTACGCCAAGACAATCTTATGCAGTAAACCGAAATTTCGAAACATAATAATATCAAAATAGAATCCAGGAGGCAGAATCAGAAAATGTATCATGTGTGAATTTATGGCAATCTGAGATGAGAGACGAGAGAATCAGAAAGGTGACATCGTTAGCGTCAGAATAAATCTCCGAGCTCAGCCTCAGAGCCCCTGCGACGGCGACGTAACAACGTAATTCCGAAGAACTTCCAACATTCCAGCCCCAGGGTACTGCCCGGTAATTCCTTCACAATTCCGATAAAAATAACTTTTCATGTGACACACAGTCTCAATCTAACCCGAGCACGGGATCTGCCAAATATAGCGTCTATCAGGATCTATCCAACACGGCCAGGCAAGGCGAAGGTTTCTGTGCCACACGCCGCCTCCTGGAAGTAAGTTATGCGCATCATAATTCTGGACTGCGCCACAGACACTCATACGCACGATCTAAAAACAAACACAATGTATTTCTCAACGCCATGCGATATAATTTTACTACACTATCATAGCCCAATCTAAAATCGAAGCAAGCAAAAACAAAACGCCAATCGAACCCATGTCATTATCGCCAACCAATGATCTCCCCAGCCACCACCATGCAAGGGTTTCTGACTGTCTTACCATCGAAGCCAAGCTTCTGACAATCTGATCTCCACATGCTAAACTTGAGACACTCTGACCCCCACAAGCTCAGGTACGAGAGTAGGAAGTGTACTCAGATTCTGAGGCCGCTCTCTCTGTGTGACGTCAGTTTTCAGCCCCCAACTTGAACATGACGAAAATGAGTCGAGAAGGAAGCAAGGGAGAAACTTACTCTGAGACAGTTGGAATTGCTCAGCCGCCTTTTGTTGCTTCTTCTCACGGCGAGATGGGAATGAGGAGTCCGGCCCCTGTAGTACCTTGCCTGGGTGGTAAATGTGGAAGGCAACAGTGGCCAGGAACATTGGCAGTGTGTCGAGGACGTACTGCCAGACTTCGTGCGTGGTAAGCTCCTTGCTAACGGCGTTTCCTGACTTTCCAGAAAATTCGACAATGCGGTATAGAACACGAAGCTGCAGTTGATGTCAGTCAGAACTTCAAACTTATACCAATATTGGGAATTGAGAGAGGAAAGATATTTACCGTGATCAAACTGAGCACACCAAGAAGCAGCAGCGTCAAGTTACGTGCGCCTTGGATGTCAGGCTTAGTGGTGCGAGCGCGCAAGTTGCGCAGAAACCCTACGGTAAGAAGAATGAAGAAGCAGATGAAAATCTGTTGCAAGACGCAACCGACTGTGTAGGTGTCGCGGCCTTTTTGTACGATTTTCCTATCGTCCTTGTTGGTGGCCTTGAGGGCACCAAGAAGCTGTACAACGAAGGCACTGGACTGGTCAGTCATGCATATTCGAAGAAGATGAAACACTCACAGAATATCAAGCAAGACGAAAATGATTGCCAGAATCGAGCCCTTGACTTTGAAAATGCGGTTACCTGGCATGAACATGTGAACCAGGCGGGCCATGACCATGAAGCAGAAGGCGTTGACCCAAAGGGGAGCGAGAAGAACTAGAACGTAGGTGACATTATTAACACCTTCTTTGGTAGGATTCTGGATGCCGATGCAGCGGATGATGAATGCGAATGTCTGCCAGATGGCACTCATGATGAGTACCCATGTGTAGGCAGCACGGTAGTGCGCTGCTTGCCAGATATGTCCGATCAGAGTCAGTCCAAAAAGGATGGAGAATAAGATGGCCGCGCCCATCGACGGGCAGTATGGATACTGCAGGTCTGGCGTATCGAGAGCTATGCGAAGTTAGCGCAATTTTCAGCGAGAAACGTGCAGCGAAGACTTACGAAGGCATTTGTAAAACATGATGACGAAAAGTTGCTGTGGGATTCTTTGTTGCTGCTGTCCAGATGAGAAATGGACGCGGACGAAATATAAGCACATCCATAGTTGCGGCACAGTCACATTTGATAATGGGCGCACAGCCACTGCACCTTTCTGACGTGAGGTAGGAGGCCGTACCGATAGTAAAAGTAAAACGCTGGGCTGGGATGCATAACCTATTCTCCACAACCCTTTCAGTAACCATGGCGTCGTGCTCGCCCTCTCTAGATCGAGCCTTTGGACCGCGTGTGGACCATTGCCGTCGCAGTTTTGACTTCACACAGCTGTTTGAAGAATGTTTCTTCAGTATTACTCCGTCCATATTACTACTCTTGGCAGCCACAGTGCGAACTGCACTACTACAACATGTCCGGCGACGGCTATCAGACACGAGTATGCGAGCACTAAAACTGATTGTCATATCATGTTTTGGTGCTGTGCAGTTGACCATTTTGCTCCTGCGTTGCCTCGATGGTGTTGGTAGAACACAAACGACTATCGTAGCCGCTGCATTTTCAGTAATCGATGCAATTGCCATGGCTGTTCTTTCGACACGCGAGCATCCACGGTCGATTCGACCCTCATATGTCCTCGAGGTCTACCTCTTCTTCACACTGATCTTCGATGCCGCACGTGCACGAACCGCGTGGCTGATCGGCCAGGATAATATCTATCCCATCCTCACAACCACTGGAGCCATTATCAAAGCTATCATCCTTCTCCTAGAGATTCGGGGAAAGACCGGACTCAGTCCTGAAGATGCAAGCAGGAGTCCGGAAGAAAAGAGCGGCGCCATCGGACAAACACTTCTTTTTTGGCTTGTTGGCCTTGTGCGCACCGGATATAGCAAGATTCTTGGTCTTTCAGATTTGTATCCATTGACGAATGAAATGAGATCTGAGGCTATTGGCGCAAAATTCGAGCGAGCTTGGTCGCAATGTAAGTCTCATAGGTTCCTATGATGAAAGCGATAAAACTAATGTCGCACTGGTAGGTCTTATCAATCCTAAGTCAGCGCTCATCCGCAGCCTTTGGATGACTCTGCGGTTCCGTTTCCTATTGCCAGTAATTCCTAGGATGGTAATGATCGCCCTCACATACTGTCAACCACTCCTAATCGAGCGTGTACTATTGCTCAAAAAGGAAGAAGTCTCAGAGGATAGTCAAAACAATGGTTACGGTCTTGTCGCTGCATATGGGCTCGTTTATGCAGGAATAGCCGTAAGTACCACTTCCAGTGCTGCCTCCGTTTCCTTGTTCTAACGAAAGAGTTGTATAGGTTGTTTCTGCGAGCTACTGGTTCCATGTAGCTAAAGTTACGACTCTAGTCCGTGGGGCCATTGCCTCAAAGGTGTATAACAGAGTTAATGACTTGAGCATCATGAATACAGACGATTCAGCGGCCATGACTCTGATGAGCACCGACGTGGAACGCATTACCATTGGATTGACTGTGATGCACGAGACATGGGCCAACGTCCTCGAGGTTGCCATCGGCATTTACTTGTTGCAGCTTCAGCTCGGCGCGCCAGCGTACGTTGCACTTGGAGTAGCACTAGGTAAGTCTGAAATAAGGTTTAAGAAGCAATCCAACATCTGACTGAATAAAATAGGTTGTGCAGCTTTCGCAGTCCTCTTGGGATCGACTGCTGGCCAACGCCAGAAAATATGGATGGAAGCTGTGGAGACAAGAATCAGTAAGCAATTCCCATGTATAGCGAAAGGAAAAGGAACTAACCATAGACCAGGCGCAACGGCGAGTATGCTCAGTTCCATGAAGAGCGTCAAGATGCTCGGAATATCCGGCCATTTGGGCGCTGCCATCCAAAAAATGCGACTTGATGAGTTGAGATCCGCAACCAGTTTCCGGATCTTGCAAATCATTATGATCACCCTGGGTACGTAGCATCCGCGTTAAATTCCAAAACATCTTTTCGCTCAGATCTAACTGGTAGTACAGCGTATCTTCCACAAACCTTGTCGCCCGTACTTACATTTGCCGCGTATACATTGCGTCCAGGCACACCGATGCTCGGCTTCACGCAGATGTTTACATCTCTTTCAATTCTGACCATTCTTGCCTCGCAGTTCACACAGCTCTTTCAATCCATCCCCGCCTTATTCGCCGCACTGGCCTGTCTCGGTCGCATTCAGACTTTCCTCCTCGCGCCAGATCGGCGTCTTGATAACCGCATGAGTGGCTCGCTACTACCGGCCTATTCTTCGATCGACTTCTCCCTAGGCGGTATGATCACCGACTTGTTGAGGGCCTCACCTGAGCCAGGCGCCTTCGAGAAGCGATTGAAGAAATTCGCTACGCCGCTGCCACCACTCAACGAGCGTTGGGACGCTGTGCACCTAAGAGGTGCTAGCTTTGCGTGGTCACGGCGGCGCGGTGGTGAGAGCCAGGAGAAAGAAGAGAAGGAGGTGTTGCATGACCTTACGGCTAACCTACCCGCCAACGCACTCACTATTATCGTCGGGCCCGTGGCCAGTGGTAAGTCAACGCTCTTAAAGGGCATCTTAGGCGAGGTATACAATACATCTGGTTCGGTTTGGGTGTCGTCACGTACTACATCCTTCTGCGACCAGACGCCGTGGTTACGCAACGCAAGTGTACGGCAGAACATCTTGGGCTATAGCCTGTGGGACGAGGATTGGTACGCTGCGGTTGTGAGGGCATGTGCTCTAGATAAAGACTTTGAGAGAATGCCGCTAGGGGATGAGACTGTTGTAGGGACCGAAGGCATTGCGCTGAGCGGCGGACAGAAACAAAGAGTGGTGAGTACCCCGAAATCGAAACTAACAATCGGTGGCTGATCAAATTTTATAGACAATTGCCCGAGCCGTCTACGCAAGAAGAGAGATGGCAGTGTTTGATGATGTGCTGAGTGGTCTAGACAGTACGACCATGAACAATGTTTTCCAAGCCGTGTTCGGAAAAGACGGGCTCCTTCGTCACTCTCAAACGACCACGCTGCTTGCAACCCACTCTCGTATGTATACCGGATATACACGTGAACCTAAAACTAACGTATACTATTAGCACATGTTCTACAATATGCAGACCACATCATCGCCCTCGGGCGCAACGGCATGATTGCTGAGCAAGGCACCTTTCAAGAATTGCGCTCCTTACCCGAAGGATACGTGCAAGAGCTCTGCAGGAAAATAGAGTGTGATGGCGACGACAGCGACTGTGAGGACTTGTACATTCCATCAGCTCCAAGACCAGAGGTGCAACGAAACACCACGGTCGCTTCGCCCACCACCGCCAGACTGGAGGTGCCTGCCGCCGATGCTCCTAACAGACAGATGGGTGATCGCAAAGCGTACTTGCACTACTTCCGTGCCACGGGTATTCGTAACACAATTATTTTCATCCTCGCTGAGCTGGCTTTTGTCACGCTTGAAATTGTGCCCCATCTCTGGCTCAGTTCGTGGGCTGATGCGGCGGACAGTAAACACAGTCGCAGCGTTGGCTACTACCTAGGCATCTACGCGGCGCTTCAAACTGGATTCCTCGTCTCACTCTTCATCGGAGCGCGCCACGTTGCGAGCACTATGGTCGTGAGATCGGGTCGCTGGCTTCACTCGCAGCTTGTAAATACCGTCAGCGCTGCGCCTCTTTCTTTTTTCACGTCAACTGATGCAGGAATTACTCTCAATCGCTTCAGTCAGGATGTGCATCTACTGGACTCTGAGTTGCCCGTCTCGTTACTGCTTCTCGGTGCCGCAGCACTCAGTGCTCTAGCACAAGCTGTTGTTGTACTGGTAGCGGCGAAGTATGTTGCCGCAGCTATGGTACTTGTCATTGCCGTCTTCTGGTTGGTGCAGCGTACCTACTTGCGCACGTCGCGCCAACTACGTTACCTTGACCTCGAGGCAAAGAGTCCGCTATACTCGCTTTTCCTTGAGGCGCTGCGTGGAAGGGCTACTGTGCGTGCTTTCCGTTGGCAAGAAGAGTGTCAGTCCGAGTTTCTACGTGCTCTTGACGACTCACAACGCCCTGTTTATCTACTCGCTAGCGTACAGCATTGGCTGGCATTGGTGCTGGGTCTTATCACTGCTGCCGTGGCTGTGGTCCTAGTCGCTATCATGGTGACATTGAGAGATAAGGGCACAGCAACGGCCGGGCTGGGCGGTGTGGCTCTGTTGAATATGATGTCCTTGTCGACAAACTTAATGAGTACAGTCGTGACCTGGACGAGACTCGAGACTTCGATTGGAGCCGTGGCAAGGATCAAGGATTTTATGGATCAGACTCCTGCCGAAGTGAAGCCTGTAGAAGCCATTGAGCTGTCCGAGAACTGGCCAGCCGGCGGCAACATCGAGCTCAAGAACGTTTCGGTGGCGTATAAGTAAGTGCTCTCTTTCTCATTTCCGTTTTGGGTACAGATAGCTAACAATCTTTTCGCTAGGGATGGCTCCGAGCGAGCAGTAAAGAACGTCTCGTTCACTATCAAGTCCGGCGAAAAAGTCGCTATTTGTGGTGGTAGCGGAAGGTGAGCAAGCATCCTGCCTCATTTTCAATCCCACTTTAAGATTTTTTATCTAACTCATGACAGTGGCAAGAGCACTCTTGTGTCCACACTCTTTCGCCTCGTTGACCCCAGCCTAAGTGGCACAAGCGGCAACATCGTGATCGATGGCATCGACGTCTCCAAGCTTCCACACGACGACCTCCGCGCCCGCCTAGTCGCGCTCCCACAAGACCCATACTTCGCGCCATGGGCCAGCATCCGCTTCAACGCCGACCCCCTTGGCCGCGCTACCGATCCCGCCATTATCCAGGCCTTAGAACGCGTTGGGCTTGCAGACGCGCTACTCGGCGCTACTATGATCGTCGGGCGTAGGGACGGCTTAGACGCACAGATGGACGCGGATATGCTGTCACATGGACAGCGACAGCTGTTCTGTCTAGCGCGAGCGATGCTGAAAAGGCCGGAAAGCGGGGGCATATTGGTCGTGGACGAGGCGACCAGCAGTGTTGATGCCGAAACGGACAAACGTATGCAGCGCATTCTGCGCGAGGAATTTGGTGGCCCGACTTGGACGTGGCTAGTCGTTGCCCACCGCTTGGAAACTGTCATGGATTTTGACAAGATTGCTGTGCTTGAGCGTGGCAGACTGCTCGAGTTCGACTCACCGACGGTGTTACTGGAGAGACCGGGTGGTTCAGCGTTTCAGCAGTTGTGCATGGAATTTGGGTTAGGGTAAGCAACCATCGTATACATAACTGTGTGGCTGACGAGGTTTGCGATTTGGCGTTCCGGTGGATAAGATATCCTAGACTACCTCTGTTGTAACAACATGTTCTTTTGTCAATTATTTTTTACTCTTGATATAGAAATAACTAGCGGGCGATAATAACTCGCCAGGGCATTCATTCTCCTTGTGCGAGAGCGATTCTTTTCCTTCGGTTGATAGCTGACTTGATTGAGAGCAACATGCTGGCGTGCGCGTATCCCATATCCCGTCGCATATAAAAACTTTTATCTATAAATATTGAATAATTAGTAATTTATTTTTCTTTTATTTGTAAACGTATTTCTTCTATTACAGTAATTATTCTATGAATAAGAAGTACTCCGTATTTTAAGGGAACCTGAGCTTATTCTAGGAATATGTAAATAGTCGGCCTGCGATCTTGGTAAAGTGCTAGAGCTAGCCGGGGTAAAGCCGGGGCCCCTGGCTCTTGCTGACTCCTACCTTACGTTCACTTGAGCTATCTTTCTCACCGCACTATACGACCCTCGACGCCCGCTACTCCAGCCTGAGTCCTCGCATACTCCGCTCGCGTCGGCCACCTCGGCTACGGCTGGCTGCGCTCTCACCATCTACAACCCTATCGCAGAAGCAAGGCTTCATCAGCAGCTCTTCTCCTTCCTCGCATCATCGCCATCCTGCCCACCGACTCCTCCAGCCACACTCTTTCTTGACAGGTATTGCATGGCGTCCGTCCTTCTCTCCCCCTTTACATTCCTCAGGACGCTTCCTTCCAAATACCTCGGAAGACCCTGATCTCTAGGCGAAACACACCCCGATGCGGTCGTACCCAAAACCAAGCGATTCCTTGCCGCAGGGAAATCGGGGGCCGTTTATGAGATCGATTCAGAACGTGTCCTAAAGGAGTATCACGATGCTGACGCTTGCGGGACTGAGCATATCGTCTATAAGCGGCTTGGTCGACACTCTAATATCGCAAAAGTACTGGAAATACGGACGGATGGATCTGTTGTTCTTGAGCGAGGCACACTACTCCGGAGTATCTGTCGAGCCCCCTCTGCAAATGAGATACCGATTAAGACGGAAGTCCGCTGGCTGAGACACGCAGCAGAAGGCTACCAATATTTACACACTCACGGCATCATTTATGGTGACGTTGGAAGCCACAACTTGATTCTTACAGAACAAGATTGTATAAAGTTGATCGACTTTGAAGGCTGCAGTATTGATGGTGGACCGGCAGGATCCTGCTACGAGTGGTTCGGCTACCGGCCATCGATGCCTCGGGTGAGTCAAGGCACGGATATCTTTGCATTTGGGTGTATAATCTACGAAGTTTTGACTGGGAGACCGCCGCACAATGAACTTGAAGCATCGAATGATTGTTGCAAGCAGGTCGAAGAACTGTGCACAACTCAACAATTTCCCGATATTACAAATCTTCCCCTAGGCTGGCTAATAGAGAAATGCTGGGATAGCAAAGCCAGCTCAATGAGTGAAATTATCATAGAACTAGACGCGTTTTCCACTTGATTGGTGATGGCTGGCCCTTTTTCATGCCACCAATGATCTCCTCTTTCCCACTGAATTCTCCATCCTTTCACCCACCGTCGAGCATTTACTCTGCCCAAGCCTTGCCGTCTAGGTAGACTCCGAGTACTATCCCCGAATCACGGCATGCCGGGTACGGCCCCCCTTTCCTTGAAGCAAGTTGATCCAGTGCTGCGTCATGCGTTGGATTTGCGCATGCAACGCCTGGCTTTGGTAACAGCTGACATCTCCTTCGTAGGCCTGTCTCTATTTTATGCTATGGTTGCTTTGTGCATTCGCCTCGAACAGCAAGAGTTATGCCGTAAGTGCATATGGTCAAGATAGAAACACGTCGAATGAGGTGAACAAGTTTTAGATTTGTCGATAATGAAACTTGCGCGCACAAGGTAGACGTTGTATAACAATTGTTTTCGTGGATGACGGCGCGCTTGGGTTGCCGCATACATCTGGCTCTGATAGGTAGGCGTAACCCATCGGCTCAGGAAATGCAGCGCGGGCTTTGGCTGCCCTTCGCACCTGAGGATTTCCCAGTCGCACCTGTCCACCTGCGCACTTCCGCATCTCCATGCTCCCGACCCGCACATCCCTGTCGCACCTCGCTCACTGGAAATAAATCAGTTGCATCAACCACATGAGATTTTTCGGTCGCGCTGCTCTCCTCGGTACACCACCACCGTGCTTTCTTTGCAGCGGCAATTTTAAGCATCGGTTTATCAAGATCAGCGAAGATATTCAGACCAACAACGACCAAGGTCTGGATGGTGTTCTCGAACAATTAGCAGGGCTTCAAGCGCAGGTATCTAGATACTGTACTCAGGGTATAGTGTTTACATGTCTGTCCATAGTTTTGTCACTTCTTAGCTAGAATACACGAGCTCTGTAGCGAATCCGAGGCAGCGGAGCGGGATTGCAACAAGGAGAACATTGAGTACACATAGAGCTTAAGATACAAGGTTTGTATTCCGAGATTGATTGCACTTCTCAGTTGCTGTTGACTCTATTATAATAAAGAAGGGCAGTAGATTTTCGTCATGTAGGATTTTTCGCTACTTTGTCGCACTGCCTTGTTGAATGAAGCTCGTTGGTAACCAAAGAAAAGGCTTGATTAGTTGGCCTCTTTCTTAGTAGCAGAATAATCCCATACGCTCGACCTATCATACTCTGGCAATGCCTCGATATCGCATTTTAGAAGAAACCTGCTTAGGACGACTACTTGCTGTTTAGCCCGCTCCTCTGGAACTTGAAATCCGTTATTGTCATATTCCCAAGTAAACTCTTCAATGATATAGCTGCCATCGCTGCTATCACCCGGCTTCACATGAAGTATGTAAATGTCCTTGTCAAACGTGGCCCTAGTGAATGTAATGGATATGTTGCCGCTCTCGCCCTGATCCGAGATCCAGATACGCCATTTATCATTTTGGTTTCGACGCTCCCTGCCGGCTTTTAACTTGGTAAAGTCAGCGTTGTCGATGCGTAGGCCCCATGGTACTGTTCTAGGCTCCTTCATGGTGTTTATATGGATTCCTGAGAGCTGTAGGTATAAGGCTCGTTTGAGCAAGGTTATTTGTATAAGGTCTGCTCGTCTCCGCAAGGTAAGGCACCTGCACAGTCAAGCGACAGCTACATATATTGAGATTGGTGTCGATTGCCTCATCACGTAATGTGTTAGGAAGTTACGCTAAAATGTCCGCGCTGACATAAGATTTCGGGTTGTTATAACTTGGCCTGTGCTCGAAAGCGTGGCTATGCCCCATATTATTAGGTCATTTTTGTACTCTGATTTCCTGTACATGTTGGGTGCATAAGTGGGTTCAGATAGGTTTTGCGCGCTAATAACCAATTTGTATGGAAGTATTCGAATTTGGGAGAAGATTCGCAGGCCCACCGGAACCCGTATACATGCACCAACGTGTATTTCTGAGTAAGTTTTTAGCACACTAGTCCGATAAACCTCAGATTCTACACACCCTACTGTCTAGTGCAGAAACAAGGTTAAAAATGTCCGGTATTAGTAACGAAGTTAAGTATATAGAGCATGCGCTTCGCATGTTCAAATCATCACTACAATCAACAACCCTTTACTACATTTACACAATACTTGACCAGAACCAAACCATTCTTTACTACACTCAAACAATACTTCGTTGCATCTAAACAACAATTCACTACATTCGAACGACAAGCACTATTTCAAAATGCACAGCACTCCTCTCTTTTTCTGCATTACTTTGCTTGCATCGCTGATAAGCGGTGTTGCAGCCCTTGGTACTATCTACCGAGGCGATGGCCGCAGTCCTGAGACTGTTAAGGCAGCTGGAGGTCTCACAGCTTGGAGTACTACTGGGGAGTGTTCGGAGAAAACATTGAGGTGGCATGCAGAGGACTCAATTGGTTCCAGCGACCCATTCGTGTCTTGCACGACAGACATGGAGGTAGCTAAGTTCGAGAAATACCTCTATGTTATCGACAGCTCTAAAGTAACCAACAAAATCTGGGACGTCAACGCAGTGCTCGGACCTCACCCTAACCAGCGTGAGATGGAACAAGCAGTGGACCACGTAGTCCCTTGGGCGGCCATTATCTCTATCCAGAAGAAGGAGGGCAGCACATACGTAGCTGTTCCCAAGCCAGCTAAGCGGGCTACATTCGCCCATGATGCCCGCGCCCGTCTCGAGAGAATCTAGAGGGAAAAAAATGAGTAGTTTGCATGTAGTAGGAGGATAGCATTCGGAATGGTATTGCTAAGCAAGGCTTGGCATCTAGAAGGGTAGACATGATTTTTTTGTATTTTAGGCGTTGGCGTTATGATAAACACTCTTTCAGATAGATACTCTTTCCGATACAAACAATAGATATATCTAGCTTGAACTTAAACCTTCTTAGAGCAATTACCTTATCTAGTCTTCTACCTTAACCACAATAATATACAGCTAGGCCACAAATCAGATCCTCGGTCAAGCTAAGTTCCTCCTAGGTTCTTCCTTTCTCTGATAAAATCACCCACGAAGCTGAGCGGGCTTCCTTCATGGTTAGCCGATTGAACTGCGCCATGGCCAAATTACAATTCTGTGCGCGGAATAGACTTCGCCGCTACGTCTAGCCCGGTGAACAACAAAGATGCCGAGGCGCTGTTCGATACGGAGAATGCATACAAAATTTTTGAAACTCCTGCGACTAAGGATTCATCGAGGTTATTTCACCAGAGATGGGCACATGGACGACTCCGAAGGGATGCATATCGAAGACGTGCAATATCTCAAGGATGAGATCTTGATTGAGACATATCTAGGTGTGACTACCCTCCTAAAGAGAGAAGGCGAGCGCTACGCCTTCGTTCGCGTTTACCCGCACGCACTCTCTAGGAAAGGTGTTGTTGATCTCATAGAAAGTTGGAGTCTCGTAGTGTAAGAGAAAGATGTCAACTGTGACTATCAACAGGAGGCTAAAAGAGGCGTTGTTAGGCGACGTAACTAAATTCCTAGACCCTAAAATTACGGCGTGGTACTCTAGGCGTGGCCTTCCTTTTCAACGAGGGTATCTACTTCACGGACCACCTGAAACTAGAAATCCAGCCTTTGCCTTTCCATTGCAGGTCACTTCTATTTAGACATTTACGTCCTCACTATATCTAGTTTGAACGATTATACTTGCCAACAAGCAAACAAAGCAAGTAATGACTCCGATACTTGCTTGCTTGCATGCAAGTTTGATGGTCAATTACTTGCTTGTGCTTGTGCATAATTACTATATTTAGAGCTACTACTATTTCTAGCCGGGTATTAGAAAATCCGAGCTCCAGCCCCTGAGTACGCACGGTCGCTCCTATGTTTATTTATAGATTCTCGACACCAATAATTTATCGTGAGATCGTTTATACAGCTAACTCAATAACATCAAAGCTTTGCACCCAAGTAACTTGCAGGTAGCAAGTACTTGCGAACTTTTATACTTGCTTGGAAGCCGAGAAATCTTTCATTTGCCTGATTTATACTTGTCCTGGCAAGTAAAACAAGCAAGTACTTGTAAGTTACTTGCTTACTGGCATCTCTGTGAACAATCACGCCCTAGAATCTCTCTTTGCCGAGCTCCCACAGCACCGCATTATTCTCCTCGAGGATATCGACGCGACCGCTATACATCGATAATTTAATGGCAGTACAGATACAAGCCAAAGCTCTACCTGGGCAATGAAGACATGATCAATCAGCTGTTCTATTTCATCTACAACCACCCCTCGAAGACCAACATTCGCGACAACGAATCGCAGCGGATTCTCCCTCAACCCGGGGAAGAAAGGGGCGTATAGGACTGCGAGTTGCTTCATTTGGGGCAAGAGTTTGTGGCGAAGGTGCTGAAGCTAGAATTCAGTTTGGCTGAGATATTGTTTTTTTTACTGGCCAACAAGCATTCACTCTACCATGCTATTACTAATATAGTGGCATGGATGGAGAAGGTTAAAGAGGAAAGAACGAAATTGGCTAGAATAGCATCGTGGGTGCTTGACGGACAATGATGAATTTGGAGACCACTGATCGGGCTTCCTGCTATGGAGCCGTTGCGGGGGGGTTTAGGCCGATGCGCTAGGGTAAAAGGAATGTAGGAGTCTTTGAGGACGATAAGGCCATGCAGTATGATGAAGTTACGTTACAGTCGGATGATGAAACTGTATCAACACTCCTTTAGTTATCTGCTTTTATTTGGGGTATATGGGAACAACGACTTGTTCCCGTGGCATTCGTTGTGGTTTTTTGTCGCAGGTCGCAAGTTTGCGTTTAATTATAAGTCCGCCTTGATAGGTTGATAGGGACTTGGTAGAGGCGCATACTAACAAGAAGCCTGGCATAAGCATGGCTGAGCACTGCAACTTTAGCGTGGGCGAGGCACTGGCATCACCCGTAACTGGCTTCCTCAACCAAAACCAAGTAACTATTTTACTACTACCAAGGCTGATATTAAAGCAAAGGACAATAAAGGGTCGACAGCTCTAAATCTGGCCTCACATTCCGGACACAGAGAGATAGTCAAACTGCTGCGTTTGCATTCTCACCAAGATTAAGAAAGAAGCAAAAATATAGCAATTTGTATCTATACAATTACAGAGATGAAAAAGTAATAATAATATCAACAATACGTACGAACAGTCTTATTCCAGTTATTTTCCGGTTCAACAAGAGCCATAATGACTATTAGAGACGTGATCATTTCCCAGTGACGCAAAGTCTAGCTTTGTATAAATCACTTACACCTCCAGGCAGGGCTTGTCTCAGCGCCCTGCTGGCTAGGTCTATATTGGCTTATACAGCGGGAGGAGGGTGAGCTTGAGAAAGAGGTTAACAACAGCCTCGCTCTCAGCCCTGTTAACTTTCCACTTCCAAGGATAGCTACGGTACTAGGTGCAAAGCGCATGCGCCACAGCCTAAGCTATTTCAGCATACCTAGCGCGGATGCACATCCCAGGCTGCTTAGCGTACACTATTATGCTTTCGCAGCGTACCAAAGTCCTCCACGAACACTCAGGAGCCTGTCTGTCTCTGTAGACTAGCTCGGAATGTGGGATAATAAAGGTTGCACATCTTCAAATCTTGGGTATATATATATATATTTGATCTATTGGCCTACAGTTACAGATCGTCGAAAAGGAGTTTAGGATGCTTGTTGGTCGTACGACAGGGGCGTTGTCAGATTTGAAGGAGGTTATAGCAGTTTGATAAAAAGGCTTTTTCGTAACGGCCATGTGAGGGCCTTGTTGGAGAGGGATACTGAGGCTTTCAGAAAAGCCCTTTTTCAGATTGATCACCTATGACTT
>JALNQF010000344.1:0-43958 GCA_028456385.1 Ophiosphaerella korrae | reverse complement strand
TAGCTATTGTAGTTTCTTAGTATTTACCTTAAGCTTCTTGTTCTATTAGCTAGATAAGATACTTGTTAAGGCTAAGAAGTAAAAATAGATTAGCTTAATTGTTAGGATTACAACTATAGTAAGATTTTTAAGGATTTTAAAGTAGCTAGGTTACCTATCTCGTAATACTTTTATAGTATTATATAGTATTAGACCTATTTGTATATTCTATATACTTAGCTTATTATCGTAGAAAGGTCTACATTAATATATTAACTACTAGTACGTCGATGTTGTCTTAAAAGACACGTTATTTCTATACCTTTCTAAGTAATTTAAGCTAGTCCCTTGCCCTTACTCTTGTACTTAGAGAGAGTTAACTAGACTAGGTTCTATTAACATAGTCTAGCGTAGTATTATAGTTTATAGATACCTAAGCCTAACTACCTATAGTAGCTTCTACTTCTATATTTATAACTTAGGCGTATTCTATTTATACTACTCAATGTAGACCTATATATTTCTTAGAGTTAACTTTTTACTAGTTATTCTACTTACTATTTATTTGCCGCACTATTAGTTAATTAGTCTATTCTCTCTACGCAACAATATATAATTATATAGTAGTATAGTATAAGTATACTTACTTCTAACATATTGTACAAACTTAGTGTAAAGTGTATCTAAAAACTTAAAAGAGATGTCCTCTAAATATAGTAGTAATATAAGAGGAATTATATTTTACTTATATTAAAAACGTTAAACTAATATTATCTATAGAGAGGAACGCCTCTATAATAATTGTAGTATACTTTTAGAATATATACCTAATTTTCAAGTATTCTAACCTCTACTAGGCGACTATAAAGGATCCTAAAGCAAAGTATCTTAGTAGTCTATTATAGATATATTTCGAGTAATCTTACTTTCCTAATATTAGAATAGACACAAGACTAAATACATCTACTCCTATCTTACTTAATATTTATACTTAACATATTTATATAACATCGTTCTAGTACAAATAGAACTAATATAGCTAACTAATTAGTAATTAATTGTTCGCACCCTAATATATACAGACGACCCTATTATTACTATTGTAAGATTTTTTAAAGTTTTAATATATTTAACTCTAGGTATATATTTATACAATTTAATTATAGTTTATAGCATTGTAGGAGGTTAATATTATAGCTAAGAGTTAACCTTAGTAGTACTAGCGCACCGCTGTCTACTACCTCTTTAGTAGCATTAGCTTAATTACACCTATCTCTAGTAACTTAAGAGCCTTTGCAAGATTTTTAAGCTATCTTAACGCTATTCTAGAGTTCTTTTTTAGCGTTACACGTAAGTTAAGCTTCTACGCAATTATAAGCTTTTTAAACCTTTATAGCGTCGCAAGTAGCCTTAGCTACTACGCAATTTTAGTAGTAAAGAGTTTTGTAAAACTCTATATAAGTAGAAATATTTACGCTTATATAGTTAAGGCAACAATACTTTAACTACTTATAGCTTTAACCTAGAAAATTACTTCTAAGATTAGGCTACATACTTCTAAGCACGTTTTCTTTTAGGAGAAAGTCCTTTATAGATTTGTAAATAAACTAGACTTTTAGAGCCTAGGATATTGTAATTTTAGCAAGTCCTTTAGAAGAATCGAGTATAGATCTTTTAATAATGTCTGTTATAACCTTATTAAGATCTTACCTTAATAGTAAGTTAAGCTTAACTCTAGAGAGAATAGTAAAGTATAACTATTCTAGGCTTAATAGTTACTTTATAAAGAGTACCTACTAAATATATAGAATAAATTCGTCTCTATTATCTAAGTTACGTGTTAAAATATTGTAGCTATAAAAGACGTATAAGGAGAGGATTATCTATAAGCTCTAAGTAAGGAAATTGTTAGAATAGCTATAGGTAAAATATATATAGGTTAGGTAGTTAAAGAACTATAACTATACTAGTAGGTATATTTATAGAAGAACACTTAAAGAAGTAAGAAGATTATAAGTAAGGTAGTAAGTAGCTAAGTAGAGTAAGTAGCTAAGTAGCAATTTAATATTACGTAGCTAGTTAACTGTGTTAATAGGTGATATTAAAAAATAATAGAAATAATTTAGTACTTAATATCCCTACTATTAGTAAAGAGGGTAGCCTAGCTACTCTAGTTATACTTTTATAAGGTAGCGAAGAACCCTTACTATAGATATTAGGTAATAGCGCTAAGACAAAAGATTTTTACTAAAAGAAGAAGATATTTATCTTAGATATTCTTTTAATCGAACTATAGTCGCTTATTTAGCTAATTCTTACTATAAGGTAGTCTATACAAACTACTAAATATTGTACTAGAGCCCTAATAGTAATACTAGACTTAGACTATAATCTATTAATACTACTTCTAGCTCTAACTAGAGAACGCTTAAGGAAGCAGCATACACAAGTGCTTAATACTTACTAGTTACTATAGACGCAGACGAAGGTACTATAGGCGACCTAGACTAGTACCTAGGCAACTAGGTCGCAATTAGCGCAGAATAGCAACACGTTTAGCTAGTTTTATAGCTAGTATAAGGTATACCTTACAAACTATATCCTCCTTAATAGCTTATAGATAGAAAGCTATAAGCTAGGCCTTAATCTAAGTAAGAATTATATAGGCTTTTCCTATTACACTTTACTTTCTAAGAGTAGTATTAGTTGCAAGCCTATATTAAATGTTAGAGTAAATATTTATTATATAATAATTAGGTATACCCTATAAGATTAACTTTTTTTATAGTACGTTTTACTTTCTCTATAATAATATTATAAGTATAATATATATAATAGACTATACTATTACAGCGTAGAAATCCCTAAGTTAAACGTTTATAACTAAGATAAGTACAAAAATAATATTTTTTATAGTAGCTATATATACTATACGCTTTACGCTTGTAATAAATAAAGTAGCTATAAAGTAAGAAAGGACTACGCAGGTATTTACTACAATAAAACTATAACTATTAGCGTTTTTAATTTCAAGCCCTATACTAGAGGGTAAACGTACTATCTATATATTAATTAAAGTTAAGGGTTGCGTGTCGTCTCTGTTACTAAGTTCCTCTAAAGGCTATTTTAATTTAATATTAACTAAACTAGTGTTATTGTTATAATATAGAAGATTGTTAAACTACTTAGGCGTAGTAGTAACTTATATACAGGGTAACAACTAATCTTCTAGAGGCTATCTATATAGCTATACAGCTAATAAGGTAGGCTAAGATAAAGATTTACTTCGCGCGCTCTATATAGCTTCTAAATTATCCTTAAAAGTGTAGAGATATAAAAGATTTATAGCTTCCTACCTATAGCTTATATCGCCTTAGACTAAGTTAATATCTTTAGCATTACTTATAAAGAAGCTTATTATATAGACTAGCTAAGTTCTAATAAAATAACTTACCTAGCTATAGTTAGTTTTAAATAAGTAAAAGATAAAGAGCACTCTCTTTAGCTACTAAGTATTAGATGTTACAGCCTTAGGGAGTTATATATTAAGTTCTAAGCTTTTAGCTTACTTAAGAAGTAGTAAGATAACTAATATATATAGATAGCCTACGCCCTCGCAGTACTCTTATCTTTAGCCTATTAGCTTACTACTTATTAATAGGTTAATAGGCTAGTTATCTAGAATATAAGCTTCTTAATCCCTAGCCTTAGCATAGAGTTACGCTAGTACTATATTATTATTTAGCCTAGAGAGCTAGAACAATTCTTTAGCCTATATAGCTAACCTAAAGAGTAGAAGAGGTAGCTTAAGTATAGGACTATTTAAGCCGTTTATCCTTAGGTATATAAAATTTTTCTTTATAAAGTTCTTAGCGCTAAGCTAAAACAAAAGGTAGAATTTAAATATAAAGGTGTAGTTAGACTAGAGCCTTATACTTATAAAAAATATTTAAAAAAGTATACTTTTAAGTACTAATTAATTAAAGGGTTGTTTTATTAGGCGTAGATTAAAGTAGCACGTTTCTAGAATACGTATAGCTATAGAAAGGTACAAGGCGTTATTGTTAGATGTATCTTTACCTACCTACTAGATACGTCTATTAGTTACTAAAACTAAGTTATAAGAGCTAAGGTAGCTTACTCTATATATATAGAGTAGTATAGTTAATATAAAGGTTCTCTAGGATAATATATTGTAGCTTTCTAATTCTTCTAATTCCCTTCTTAAGTCTTTAATTAACTTTAAATAATATCTTAAAGATAAAGATTATATACTAGCGTCTAGACTACTATTACAAAGGTAAGCTACTATATTAGCGAGTATAGAGAATTAAAGACTTATATTCTTAGTCTTAAGTTCTTTAATCTTGTTAGTCTAGTCGCTAGAAAAGCCTAGATAACTTCCTAGTAAGATAACAAGTGCACAGAACTTATCTATAAAGTAGTACGAGAGGTCAACCTCCTAGCTATCCTCTAGGCTAACCTCTAGGTTAACCTCTAGGCTATCCTCTAGGTTAACCTCTAGGTCAACCCCTAGATTAACCTCTAGGTCAACTCTAACCTCTAGGTTAACCCTAACTCCTAGGCTAACCTCTAAGTTATTAGAGAAGTAGACTTAGCCTTTACTAGTAATCTTAAAGTATTATAACTTAGGGTAAGCTGTATATTAACGATCTATTTATCCCTTAACTAGCTATTCGTAAGTGCAACTTAAACAGGTGTATCTTGTACAATTTAGCTTTAACTTGTTGTACTTTTTCTACCTATTCTAGCCTAGATTAGATAAATTAGCACTATTTAGACGTTAACACTAGCAATACTTATATATTAAATAGCTAGTCTTAGCTCGTAGTTTTTGTTGTTGCGCCGAATCTCCTATACTAAGAGATAGTAAACAAGGGTGTATAGTCTTCTAGTAAGTAGGGGCAAAGGTAATAAAATATACAGACGTTTTAGCCTTATTAGAGTATTTGCACCTATATTACACACTACAGCACTCTAGATATCTAGCTACTAAGTATTAGTACTCTTTCGCCTAAACTTACTAGTCCTATTAGATAATATAAGTATTGTAAAGATACTTATAACTACAAAGAGTCTTATAGATTAAACAAAGCTCCTCTAATCTATCTATCTCTATAGAAGTAGCGCTTAGCCTAATAAATAAAAGATTAACTAAGAGTAACTTTTAGGTATAAAAAACATATTATATAGCCTTACGCAAGAGGACAAAGAGAATATAAACAAATTTAGAAAGTAATAAAGGCCTAGAGAAAAGCTAGAAACTAGTAAAGAATAAAACCTTAGAAGGTAATACATAGCACTACTACACAAATTACTTATATATATCTTAAGTAATAACTATAGTAAAGGCCTTAATAACGATTTAGGTAAAAAGTAATATATAGTAGAGTATAACGTAAATAGTAATAGTAATAGGAAATACTTTTTTAATATCTATCTAATTATCTATATTAATTCAAACATCTTAAATAGGATCGTAAGGGTAGGCTGTCTTAAAGTTAAGTTCTATAGTAGTAGCTACCTTAGGCCCTATACTACTACATTCTACTATAAAGTTAGGCGTCTTACTCTTTACCTTAGATAATTTTACTATAATATATAAGCTAGAAACTATTTAGTACATTATATAAATTAATACACCTTCTATATACTTAAGGTTTCTAAACACTCTTACTATACGCTAATAGATTAGCTCTATACTAACTATAGAGATACCTTTACTCTTTAACTACTTATTAACTTAATCTATAATCTCCTATTTTTTATTAAAGGCGATAGAACACTACTATATACTATAATTATTCTCTTGCAGTTCGCAAGCGATTTCTTTAGTAATTTTCTACGCTCTAAGTTACTACTACTCGTAAGCTAGCACTATCTACCTTACAAGAAATCTTTACTATATATCTTTATCCTCTAGCCTTAATAGGCTTCGTACCTTAGCTACTAATATTTTATCTATAATTCTTAATATATTGTCTACATAAGCTTATATATAACAACTTAGTATTCTAAAGTGTAAAGCTTAGACTTAGTAATTAAGCTAATCTATACAGCCTCTTATTTTACGTAGTCTTGCTTACCTAATTTACTTTAGTAGTATAAGTATACTCCTATCTATTTAGCGTAGCTACGTCTAACCTTACCTACCCTTTCTACTACTATACGCAACGTCTAGCCTTATATATATAGCCTACCCCCTATTATATTTAGAAGCCCTAAGCTAGAGGGACGCAGCTTTTTACATATAACAAGCGGCTACTTATACTAAAGGTTATTTCTACCTCGTAGATTACTAGTCTTAACTACACTATTATTACTACCTCTTAACGTAAATTGTGTAAGTATAGAAAGATTTATCTCTATCGTCTTATTTACCTTAGCCTTTATAAGAGATTTCTAAGACATAGTGTACTATTAATAAGATATATAGCTAAAGGCATAAGTATTATAATAGTAAGAACTATATAGTTTGTTAATTTTAGCTAGAATATAGGGAGCCTTAGTTAGAAACAAGATTTATTTATCTAAGTGCTATCCTAGCACTTTACTACTAGCGTATTTAACTACTGTCTTAGTACTTAACTACTATCCTAGCACTTAACTACTATCCTAGCACTTAACTACTATCCTAGCTTACAATAAAGTATTAAAACTACAATTAATAAGTTGTTTAGCGCCGTTACTATTTTAGTGTAGTTCTCTGCTTATAAATACTATACCTATTAAAGCTAATACCTAAAACCTTGCTAAAGTAGAATCTAGTTCTATTCTTAAAACTAGGGCATTAGCGTGTAGAGTATTAGTAGTTATCAATAGGTTAATAGGCGCTAGAAAGAGTAGTATTCTCAAGGTAGCTAGCTAGGCTAAGTATAAATAGGACGTAGTTTGTAGGCACGTATTATCTATAGCTAGCTAGGTTAGGTATAAATAAGACGTATTTTGTAGGTTCGCGTACGCATTGTTTATAGCTAAGTACTTCTTATACGTAAAGTAAGTCTTTAAGATCCTAATATACTATATATATCTATTATAGCTTATAGGTTGTATATAGTATAAATAGTATAGTAATATAGGATATAATATAGATATTCGCGAGCATATATTAATTAATATTACGTATTAGTACGTCTCTTAGCTTAGCTCTCTGCGCGGATTAGAATTAACTATTAGGGGCTAATCTAGGGTAGCTATAGGTAGTCTATAGAGAACTTAGATTAATATATAATAGTTAAGGGAGTTAACTATAGATTAGTTAGATAGCTACGTACAATAGCTATCTTAGGCACTACAGCGCTTAATAGACATAGCTATTATTTATTATATCTCTTAGCAAGTAGTACGCCTATAGTATAGTAGTCTTAGCCTTATATAGAAGGGAAAGGGGTAAGGAGGGTTATAAATAATTAACTACTAATTAGTTAGCTATATCAATCCTATTTATAGTAGAACAACGTCGTACAAATATATTAAGTATAAACATATACATAATAGATTAGGTAAGAGTAATACACGAACTTTGCGAGGAGAATATAGCTAACTTACTTTAGGTAGTTATATTAAAGTAGAGAGTAAGCTTAGTTTACAGATTAATTTATCTCTTTAGATAAGCTCTAGAGAGTAGCTTTTCTAGCGCTAAGATAAAAATTTCGTCTAAAAAGACTATTTTACTTAAATAATAGTTCTATAATTATCTTATACTCCTAGGCATAAATACTACTACTAAATTAAGTAGTATATACATATAGGTTAAACTAGGGTTCGCTTATAATATATAATCTATATTATTTATAAGTTACTACCTTTTTTAGTCCTTTACTAATTACCTTCTACGCGTTCGTTTACTATACCCTAAGATTACGCTAATAGTAGTCTTCTCTTCTAGCCTTATAGATAACAGACTTGTTACCTATAGCTATCGCCCTTATATTAGTTAACTATCTACTTAGTGTTATATATATAGAGACTACTTTAAATCTTACCCTACTTTTATTTTAGCTTTAGTTTACAAAGGATAAAGGGCGATAAAGGGCGATTAAGATAATTAAGAGTTTAGATATATAGATACCTAGGCGAAGAGCTATAAAAGAGTATTAGTATAAGTCCTCTACTACTCTACAACGCTAAACAAAAGTAAGCCTAAGTAGAGATACGATTTAAAATACTACTAATACTACGCTAAGTCTATTAAGTTATTGTTCTATAATTATAGTTAGGAGAACAACCTTTATTGTAATAGTATAAGAAATACTACATATACTTCTACCTTTGCCTACGTTTATACAAACTCCTTATCTCTAATCTACTAAACTAGCTTTACTTTAGTACTTTAGTCTATTATTTATACGTCTTATTAGTAGTTTCTTTTGTTTTAATTAGCATATATAGGCAGAATTTAGTTTTATACGCTTTTCTCTCTTTTATTTACTAGTCTTACTCTGTATTTATATTCGCATTAATAACTACTTATAGTTAGATTAAAGTTTTCTAATCTTTAAGTAGTAGGAAACACTAGATCGAGCTTTTTATACTTCTATAGATTAGAATAAAACCTATATTTAAGTCTTTCTATCTAATCCTTCTTACTATATACTTAAGAAGCAAAGTAAATATAGTCGTATATATATAAATATAATAAGGCTATAGCTTCCTATATAGAGAGAACCTTGTAGTATACTAACGTTATACTTAGAATATATATTAGTACTACTATAGCGTTATAGCCTACTATATACTCTTCTAAGTTATCTATAGAAGTCTATTACCTTCTCCCTAACTACCCTTATATACTATATATTATACATAGTATATATACCCTCCTTAGCAAGACTATAACGCCCTCTAGCCTATCTACTAGCTACTTTTCTTATTTTTTTACTAGATACAAGAAGGTAATTAAAGGCGTTATAAGGGATCTACTCTACAGACTAACTACTATATCTACTCCTAATAAATAATGTAGCTTCCGTATTAATAAATGCGAGGCGACTAAATTTATAAAGCTAAAGAAAGGCCCTAGTAGATAAGCTTTATAAAGAGGTAAGCCTACTAATACCTTCCTATATTTACTTTACTACTTTCGCTAGCCTAATTACCTAGCTACTAAGGCGCTAGAGTAACTCTTAGCTATAGTATAAAGATAAATAGTTACTTTTAGGGTCCTAAGTCTTTTATCTTTACAATAATAAATTTTAACCTTCTACTTACCTATACTATACTTGTTAATATTATCTCCTTTTTTTTAGTCCTAGGTTTCTAGAGTACTATTAGTATCAGCCTTATTACATCCTTTAGTCTTAATTTCCTTTCTCTTTATTACAATCTTAGGTTTATTAAAACCTTAAATATCGCTATTATACTTATTATAACACTTACTATCTTTGTTATAAAGCCTATCTATAAGAGCCTAGTTTAAAGTTTTATTTATAGCTAATTAGTTAAGGCCTAAGTCTATACAATCTAGGAAACTCTACTACAATCTTATTTAGTATAGTAGTATTTACGATTACGTATATACAAAGTATAAAAGAAAACAAAAAGGTTCTATATATCCCTTTAAGGCTTATATAAATTACTATTATTATATTAGCGCTATATTCCTTCTTAGTTATAATATAGTTATTAATATTCTTTATCTTAGGCGTAATACTATAGTTAAGCGAGGTAGTGTATATTTATAGATAGTTATATACTATAGCAACAAGAGATATTAGCTAGGAGAGATTATAAATAGGCGTAGTATTCTAGAGTAATTCTCTTAGGAATCCTTTCCTTAAAAGTCGCCTTAATAGCCGTTTTCGATCTTATAGATAGTAATTACTTAGGTTTCCTATATTAGCGTTAGATCTAAGGGTAGTAGTAATAAGCTTACGTACGTTAGTCTTATAGGTAGATTTGCGATAATATATTATATAGGAAGGCGACTAGTAAAAGACAAAAGAGCAAGCTATAGATACAAGCTACTACACGTTTAACGCAAGTTAGAATAGCTAGTTTAGTTTAGCTTTATTTCTTGTTTACTCCTTTAGCTCTAAGGTTATATAAATAGTTATAATTAAGATTAATTTTACAACATATCTTTAGATTAACCTTAAAGTATCTATACGTATATACACAAACTATTTTCTTACTCTTCCCTTATCTATACCTATAAGCTTATACGCTCCTAATTCTTCCTCTTTCCTCTAAGCCCTTAAACTAACTACCCTAGAGGTTCCTAGCCGCTAATACCCTTTATATCTCAAGAAGGGTAACACAGTATAAGTTATTCTAAGAAAATACTACCCCTAATATAGAACTCCTATTAATTAAAAGGGCTAGTTAAAGGTAAATCCTTGCTATAAAATCCTTATACACGCTAATTATAAGTAAGTAGTACTTTAAGAGGTATCCTTATTTATTAATAGTAGTTAGATATTAGGCGTTAAACCTAAGTGTAAGGACCTTCTTAAAAGAAAATTTAGGGCTAACTTCTACTATTTTAGCTAGATAGCGCATATCTATACTTTCTATTTACTTAAGTAACGCAGCTTTAGTACGTAATACTATTACTCTTGTCTTTATATTTAGTATAGTCGCACATATTAGTATTAAGGGTAATAAGTATTAAAGAGATATAAGGCTATCTTATCTTTGCTTATATATTAAGCGTAGCTAGTTTAAATTATATCTACTCTTCTCTACCCTAAATAGGCGTCTTACTAGTTCTTCCTAAGTTACTTACTTACTCTTGCACTTAGAGAAGGCTAATTAGATTATTCCTTACACGCCTACCCTAGATTTAAGTAATACTTCTTAACAGAGCTACTACTTAACTCTAGTGTACCCTAAAAGTAAAAGCTCTCTATAATATCTTTTTACCTAAAACCTAAGTAATAGGGGCGCTAATTCTCTAATATATATGTATACTCCCCTAAAGCTAAGACGTTCTACGTCCTTTACTCTTTACCTACTTTTTAAGTTTTGTCTTCTTACAAGTTTAATACACGCATCCTACGCCCTAAGATTTTTATCTTATATTAGTCTACCCTTACTAGCTCCTTATATAATAGCTTCTCTATACCCTATTATAGTTAACTAAGTAAAGGCTGCAAAGAGTACTATACTTAAAAAGTTAATATATATTATTTAATTACTAATACTTAACTCTATCTTATACTCTTTGCTACAAGGATATTCCTAGTACTAAAATCTAGGTACTAGAAAGTACAAAGCTAAGACTTATATATTAGTGTAATTAAGTAAAACCTACCTATTCTTGCTATAGTAAATTAGGACAAGAGTGCAAATATTAAGATTAAATAAACTTCCTCTTCTAGGACTAGATAGCTACTACTTAGAAATATACTATAGGGTCGTAGAAATAGAAGTTAATAATACCTTTTCTAAAGACCTCTAGTAAAAGCAATATAGTTATACCTCTATAGAGGACCTAATACCTACCTATTAACAAAGCTAGATGTAGTATCTTAATTCTAAGTACTAAAGGCGCCTCTATTATCCTAGTAATCTAGCTAAGCCTATATAGCCTAGCTTATAACTAACTTTTATACAACTTTGTTATATCTAATAACCCTAATAGGCTACTAAAAGAACCCCTAAGTGCCCTTTTTACTTTTATTCCTATAATTTATTAGTATATAGAACTAGAGTCTTATTTAGTAGCTACTATTAACACTATCTCCTACGTTAATTTTGCTAATAGAGTTAAAGTACCTAAAGTAGTTACGTTAGCTAAAGAAAGCTTTATAAAAGCTATTAGTATACTAGTAACAATACTTGCAAGTAAAGAGGTAGCCTTAGATAATATACTATACTTAGTATATTTACTAGGGCTCTATAAGGTTAATTTCTAGAGCTCTTTACACTACTAATTTTAGCTAATATTAGTTAGGACCTAGCTACTACCTAGCTATATAGTATACATAAACAAGGCGTAAGTATATTACTTCTACTACAAATAGTTAAGTAGTCTAGAAATAACCTAATATTAGCAATGTTATATAAAGTAGCGTACGCCTAGATAGTAAGTCTACCGCTCCTTCTAATATGTTAACTATTACCCTAAACTAATATTCTAGAATAGTTAGTTTTAAGCTTATAAACTATAATATATCTGCTTATACTTAGTATTAAAAAGTATCTACCTAAGTTATACAACAACCCTAAAAGCTCTATTATTTAGCTTATATAAGAAATAACAAGGTTATATACTATATAGTATAATCTACATACTAGTTATAGTAATCTTTAAGGTCTTTTATAGAATGCCCTTAATCTTAATACTTAATTTCGATTCTAAGAAACTAAGCTCCCCTTAGCTTAGAAGTACTAGACAAAACTTAATACGCTTAAAGTATAGTTAAGCTATAGCTCTATATAGTAGGAATTAGTACTATAGAGTAGAGGTGCGCCTAACGAAATTTACTCCTATTCTAGCTTAAAAAGAAGCTATATATAGGGATTTTATCGCACTAGCTAAATATTCTTACTTTGCGTTATTCTTAAGATTCTTAACTAGATACCTAAGTTACTAGAGCTATAACTATCGTTACAATAAGTGCGTATAGACTACTCCTCTATTACTACGCAACTAGTAGATCTTATTAAGAATTGTTGCTCTACTATCCTTTATAGCTTAACTACTCTAATTTATAGTAAGCCTCTTAAGGATATAATAACTTTTAGAGGCTATATTATTATATAGCTACTAGAGACAATATACTTAATCCTTAGAACTAGGCTTATACTAGACTACGAGGCTCCTCTTTATCTACTAGCTACTAATTACTTATTACTAAATATATTACAACCTAGTAATTTACTAGTACATACTATCGATATAGTAGCAAAACAAGAGTAGCTAAGTAGTATACTCTATTATATAAGTACTAAACTAAGTATTAAGAAAGCATTATTTATCCCTCTTAATAGGGGTATAGATAATAGGGCAATAGACTAGCTAAGGACATGCTATAGAGAAAACTAAGGACAACCTACTCTAGTACTTAGTGCGCTAAAGTTAAACCTCCTAAGGTTAAAATTACTAGACTTAGCGTTCTTTACAATTATAGTTAATAGTAGATATTAATCTAAATACAAAGGTAAGCGATTACCTTACTATAAAAGATAGAAAGGCTAGGTATTATTTTAGGCTAGATACTATATAAGAGCTTTAACTTATTAGGAACTTAGGCGAAGAGTTAGAGCACGAAGTAAATAGCAAGACCTTACTACTAAAGAGCACAAGTATACGCTTGTTATACGTACCTACAAGACAATAGATAGTCTTCTTATTATCTAATACAATTTATTATTACAGAAATAGTATATAGGTTATTGTAAGATAATCTTTAAGGAAAATAGTATTAAAAGTAAGCCTAAACTATATAATACCTAAAGCTAAGTATCGTTTCGCAAGTCTAGGGGGTTAGGTATCCTTACATACGCTCTCTCTTTAATAGTAGAGTAATCTTAATAGGGCTAGTATTACTTCTTATTACTAGCTAAGAGCAGCACTATAGTAAAGCTAAAAAATAAGAAAACCTTCTACTATTAATTTACCTTCTATAGCTAATTAGTAATCGATTATAACTTAATACATACGAGCAATCCTATTATTACTAAAGACATAACAAAGATATAGCTAGGGGTAGTACTTACTTTAAGCGATATACTAAGATATAGCTCTAAAGTTATTCCTCTAAGTCTTAATTAAACTTAATAGCTACTACTCTTTTTATTTTAGTAAATTATATAGGTAGCTACTCGTAGAGTACAAATAGAGGAGAGACATTTAACCTACTATATAAGCTAGTACATAACTAGAAGCCTCTTATATAACGTATATAAAAGTAGAAGCTAATTGTAATTATTATTTAAATAATATAAAGTACGCAACCTAGGCAAAGTTTAGAGGTCTTACTTCTACTCCTTATATATATTACCTTTATCTTTGTTTAAGAATTGTAATTATCTATTAAGACCTATCTATTACATTTAGGAGCTATACTTATATATTTAGTTCTAGGATTTCCTACAAGTAAAAGCTACAAACTTATATCTTAACTAAATTATATATATTAAAAATTATAGCAACACCTACTTAAACTATAGTAAAATATTTTAGTCTTCTCTTTTTAGTAGAAAGACGCGAAATTTAGCCTTTACTAGATATACGTCTATCTAGAGCTACTAATAGTATTATATAGTATAACTATAGAACCTAGAAGTATTTTACTATTATACGTTTTAGAAGAGCTATAGGAGCGCAAGAGCTATAATTATCTAGTTAGTAAGGGAAAAGTCCTAATAAGATTCTAGTACTTAATTTAAGTAAGGATTTCTATAATCTATCTAAAAACTTACTATATAATAATAATATACAAAAAGAAAAAGTCTCTAAGTTTAGTAGATACTAATACAAGTTTACGCAGCTATATTAAGTAGGTTAACTAAAGATTTTAAAAGGAAGGACGTAGTTTATTGCGTTACTATTTAGAACATTCCTTTAAGAGTATTATTTCCTTTAGCAAGTTTTAATTAATTAAACCCTTATGTTATTCTACATAATATTAAAATATCTAGAATATCTTAATAAGGGTTACTAGCTAGTTATATAAATTTACATCTTAAAGTTAATATAGCAATATAAAGCACAATAAGCAGCATATTATATAATTGCGAAGGTACTAGCTATATATAGTATAGAGCCTTTACCTTCTCTTATAATCTATAATTATTAGCGCTTAACTAAAGCTAACGTTTAAGTCGTCTCCTACTTTCTAGCCTTGCCCTAGCGTTTCTCTAAGAGAGGCTAGACACGCTCGCATAATACCTAATACTAAGCCTACCTATTCTAATTACTAACTAGCCTTAGTCTCTACTAAGAGGAGTTGTAATAATCTAGGTATAAAGCGCTAAAGAGGGTAGAAGCGTAGTAGGTAGTTGTAAGTATATAGTAACTAGATAGTTTAGGTTATAGTTATAGTAGAAAGTATATAGGCTATAGATTAACCTAAGTTAATCCATAGCCCGTATATTAGGTTAATCTAATCTATAATATCTACACAAGAGGTTGTAACCCTACATCCTATATTAGCTACTAATACTAGTCTACTAGAGAAAAGCTTAAGGCGTAGTTTATATAGAAGATACTAAAAGCAGCACAAAGGAGTAGTAAGTCTAGAGTAAACTTAGCAAGATCTATAAAGTAAGAACTAGATTAAAGTTAGTCGAAATAAAGATAGAAATAAGATAAGATAGAAATAGGATAAGATAGAAATAAGATAAGGCCTAAGTAACGTATTAGCAGTTCTATCTTATTTTAGTCTTATCTTACTTTAGTCTTATCTTACTTTAGCGTAACGTAGCTATTATAAAGTAAGCCTTACTTATATTAAGATTAAGATACTCTAGTTATAAAATACGCTCCTTAGAGTAGTAAGTATATCTAGAATTAATTCTTGTAGAGGGAAGTTAGATAGCAACATACTAATACTAAGATCTAGTTCTAGTACAAGTATAAAAAGACTTAGTATTCTTAGTATTTACTCTACGTATAGGTTAGAGAAACCTTAACAGAAGCTTAAGAATACATATCCCGTAGATATATCTTATTCTTAGGATAATTAAGGGCAGCTACTCCTAAGTATAAGTTAAGTTTTAATACATACTTCTTAGTAGATAGTCCTTGCCCTTATCTAATAATCGACCTATAGTTCTCTAGCTAATATCTTGCCTAGATTTAATATACTATTAAAAATATTAATTTCCTACAACAATTACCTCTACTACAAAGCTCTAGCCTAAATACAAAGTAAAGCATTTACGCTTAGTATAGTCTTTTGCTAATTTAAGTAGACTTGTAATAGAATTTATATTACTTTATCTACGTAACGTATACGTAGTTTTATAGCTAAAGATTAATAAAAAACTTTAAGACTTTAAAAGTTATTATAATACGTTGTACTATCTCGCTAAACTTTTAGTAATTAGCCTTTAAACAAAAGTATTTAAATTGTATAAATCCTAGGAGCTATTGTTTAATTTAAGCTAACAAGATTAAGAAACTAGAATACAGGAGCAAGTAGCAGCCCTAGGTTTAAAGGATCTCTTAGGCTATCTAGATACGTATTTCCTTTAAAAATTACGCTAAACTAAGATTAAAACCTTCTAATACAGCTATACTCCTCTAAGTCCTTCCTTTTCTACCTTATACTATTTTAGGCTAATTAACCTAGTAGCTATTAGTTTAATAAGCTTATTTATTATTACAATACATTATATATAGTACAAGGACGCCCTTTTTAAAGAGGCTATACACCTTTAAAGGTATACCTTAATTAAATAATACGAATTAGCTTAAAGCGTTAGTTATAGGCTCTTAACATTACTAGGTGCGAAAATTCTAGAGAACTAGAGGAAGTAAGTAGGCAACAATGTTATATCAGCTTACACATTTATTATCTTAAGAGAAGTAACCTTTATACCTTACTATAATATACGTTATTAGCTTTACCTTTACTAAGAACCAAGCTATTAATATTAGTATAAGCTATATAGAAGAGACAAGAGTAATAGTAAGAGTAGAGATATAGTAGATAATCGTTAGTATAGGTACTTAGAAAATAGCTCACGAGTACTAAGTAAGACTAGAAACGTAGTAGGAATTGTTTAGCTCGTAATACTAATAGGCTTTTCTACGTCCTATTTATTAAAGCACCTACTATAATTTATTAAAACGTTATACTACATAAATAGTAGACTTATAATATTATAGGGCAAGTTAGGCTTATAAAACGAGCTCTTTAGATAGTAGTCTATAGCCTACAACTCTCTAATCTACTTAGTATACTAAAAGGCACTCGCTACATTTACTATAGATTAACAAACTTCTTTACTTTTCTTTACCTTATTACAAGTCTACGTATATTCTTAGAAATAATACTTATAAGAGGAGACACGTTCTATAAAAGAACATATTTAAAATATATAGAAATAATATAATTAAGTAATAGTTAGTTTTAGATAGAGAAGCACAACATTAGATAAAGCTAAGTAAATATTTAAGTACTTCTAAAATACCCCTTAGGGAGCTACGTAATTTCTAACTCAAATACTAGATAAGCTAAATAAAGTAGGGTTACTCTAGGCATCTATTTAGTAGTTATCTAGCACACCTAAGTAACTTAAAGTAGAGTATCTATAGGCGTAAAACAACTAGAATACTATAGATATAAGTCTAATATATAGTTAGAATACGCGTTATAGTAGACGCCTTACGTTTAACTACTTAACAAAGTAGTTATTATCGTAGATATAGTACTATAAATATTCTATAGTATAGCACAACTATAGGAGTAGCTACTAGAGATTCTTTTATATAATTTTATCGTTGCATAATAGCACCTAGTAGTATATTTAAATATAGACTATTAAGTAATCTATAGTAAGGATAACGACCCTTAAATAGAAATAGTTGTAAGGCTACCTACTATCCTTATTTACTTTACCTCTTCTAGACGTATTCTAGTACTTATAACCCTAGGGCTATAGTAAATACTAGCCTTTATAGGCTATATAAGTACTTAAGATACGTACTCTTCTAGTTATGCGTATATAGCTTAGATTAGGTTGCTAGAATAGTTTAAGATATTATTAGGCTCTCCTACTTTAATAAATACAAGTTAGCAATATAATTCCTTATAGGAGACACCTACAACTATAGACCCTTTAACTACAAGAGGCTACCTTATATATTAGCCTAAGAAGAGTAAGTATTCTAGCTACCTACTACTACTAAAGCTAACGTACACTCCCTATACAAGGTAACACTAACGCTACCTAGACCCTATCTACTATAGCAACGCAAGACCTCGCCTTCTTATTCTAGGTACGTATTAGATACAACAAAGGTAGTACGCGCTATTACAGCTACGTATCTTACTTCTAGGTTCTTTTATTTATCCTACTCCCTTAGAAAAAGATAATATATCCGCGCTACAACATTATATCGCGCTCTTAATATTACTAGGTATCTAACAGCCTCTACAAAGCTTAACAATAATAGAAAGTAGGTACTAAAAATAGTTAAGATATAAGCTATAGTCCCTAATTAAATATTAAGTTCTACACCTAACTTTAACATAGAACGCCTACTTCTCTTTAGATTTATTACTTATTCTTTATATAGAATACTACTTAGTATTCTACTCCTATATCTTAATACTAAGAAGTCTAAATTAGACTAAACCTAGAAGAAAGGTAGATACTTAGAGAGAGTCTTAGCTTTTACCTTTAGTATTATCTAAATAGCCTTGTTTGCTACTATTTATACTACTATAGTAATATTACTTAATATAAGTTAACAAGTTTGTTAGGTAGATACAGCGCGCTTTAGTACGCTCTAACTCTATACTAGAGTTAATATAAGAGCCCTTGTTTAGAATACTTAAGCTCGAACTTACAAAACTACTAGTTTACTTATATCGTACACTACTTAGCACTACTTCCTTAAGCTACACTACTTATATATATAGTTTTTATAATTTTAACTATACTCGACTTTATATACTTAATATAGGAACCTATCTACTAATATTTAAATTCCTCCTTACCTAGTTTAGAAAACAAGAAAATCCTCCTAGCTATAAGTTTTTCTTTAATCTCGCTATTCTATTACTCCTATCTTTAGTTATATCGTACTAGCGAGTATATTAACATAAGAGTGCGGGAAGTAGCAACTAGACCTACTTACGTTTCCTAGTCCTACTAGCCGTTTTAAATATAATTGCAGCTATATTATAGTTCTATAGAGCGATTATTATTTACTACTTATTACTTATAGATCGCAAGGTTACAAGTAAACTCTACTACAGTATTCTTCTTATATATATCAACCTTTTATCTTCTAATTAGTCTAACCTAGACAAGCTTATACGTATACCTATCTCCTCTATCCTTTTGTAATTTATATTAGTAGTATATATCTATTTATTAAGTAGGTATAGGCTTAGATATAGCTACCCCGTTTAACTAGTAGTAATATTAGAAGAGTAGTTAGACTACATAGCCTAGAATTTAGACGAGGTAAATTTAGAGCCTAGTAAAGAAGTAAGTCTCTAGCTAGTAGTAGCTACTTAACAACAGTATATAGTAATAAGAATAAGCTTAATTAGGCTATAAGATTAACTAGAAGTAGGACTAATAGAATAGAGCTATATAGTAGAAAATCTAGTATAAGATCCCTATTAGGTTAAATCTAAGCAAGGGATAGTCTATTGTAGCTATACTTAAATAAGTATACATCTAGCCTATTAATTACCTCTAAAGCTAGTAAAAACATTAAGTAACTATAAAGCGTCTTACTAATTTAGGCGCCTTATTACAAGCTATATTACCCTTACCTACTAAAATAGTAAGTTACCCACTACTTAATAATATAGAGAAAGGTATAAGATGTTTTAGTATAACTATAAGCAATTAGGATAGGGTTAAAAGCTAATTTATAACAAGCTTTTTATTATTACCTACCTTTAATCTATAGACAATAGAAGCAACTTCTTCTAGAAGTATATACAATTAGTACTTGTAATAAACAACCCTAGGAAAGTATAAAGTAGTTCTACAGCACTTAGATAAAGTAAAGACTTACGTAAAATATTACGATAAATCTCCTAGGCCTAGTATATCGCGTAGTAACGAAAGAGAGGTTTAATCTAGACGTCTTACTATTACTAAGCTAGCGCTAAGTACAAAACAAAAGTATAACTAGGTATACAACGCTATAAAGAACTAGTACTACTTAATCTAACTTAACGTAGTCTCTAACTCCTTCTACCTTATTTAAGGGGCTATAGACGAACTAAGTCTATAATTCTAACTAGATAGTTAGCACGTTATTACTCTAGTATAGATAGCTTATCTATACTTTTAATAGCAAGACTCGTCCTTCCTAGAAAAGTAATTTAAATTAGGAGTAGGAAGTAGTTAGAATATAATAACATACTTAACCTTATACCTAATACTCTACGTTACTTTATCTATAGACTTAAATTATCCTTTCTAGTATTTTATAATAATATCTCCTAGCTTAACATCCTTGATATCTAGATATCTACTCTCCTAAATCTATTAGTAGACAATCTACTCCTCTATTTTACTATATAGCTATAAGATAGTAAATTATTAAATAGAGAGTATATAGCTTAGCCTATATCGTTCTATATTTATTCTTGTTGTTATCTAAGTACTTAAACCTACTCTTAGCGCAGACCGTAGAAAGCTCGTTATTAATAGTAAACCCTACAAAGTAACTTTCTCTATAGTAGAATGCACCTTTAAGCTAATAGCCTACTAAGTAACGTCTAATAGCTATTAAGCGTATAGTCGTATACATCTCCTTAAGATGCATCCTAATATTAATTTACTATATCTTTAAATATCTTACTACAAACTAATTCTAAGGATTTCTTGCTTCTTATTATAAATTACTAGTAGCTAGTTATACAAGTCCTACAACGTAGATATATACTAACAACAGAGATTAGATTATCTAAAATACTCCTCCTTCCTAAAGTTACGTTAGGCGCGCGTAAGATTTACCCTACCTTAAACTAGGTAGCATAAACGCTTTATTCTATACAGCTAGGCTAGGTTTACGAGCTCTTATATAAATTAAGTATAATACAATTATTTTAGGCTTTATATATCGCTAACTATTACGTAGTTAAAGATATACTATAGAGTAGCTATAAATACACTACCCTATACTCCTTATACCTAAATATCTAGAGGCACACGTACTTAATAAATTAATAAAAGATCTTCTAGAAGCTCTTAGGAAGTAGCTTAAATATAATAGTACTTTCGTCCTAAGGGTTAAAAACTTTAAAAAATACACAAGTATAGATTTAAGACAACAAGTTAGGAAACTATAAGAGAAGATAATTATATTATTTAGTTAAATACAGGGTATAAGTAATATAAGTAGAAATACATATCTTTATATAATAGTCTAATCTTGTAGATAGACACTAAATTTCTAGAGTATATTAAGATTAGAGTAAAGAGGGGGTTAGTTAAAAAACAAAGAACGCGTATAGCTTCTTATCCCTATCTAAGTAACAAGAGATTTAAATCTATATATCTAGTCTCCTAATAGTAAACATATAGCCTTTACTCCTAGCTAGGCAATATACTATACACATAATAATCTAGCATATATTAGCAATAATATTAAATTCTTTTTTATTTACTAAGAGATCTACAGTACCTACCTTAACAACTAAAGTCTATCGTATAAATTCAACCTATAATACAATTAATCCCTAATTTACTTTAGGTAACAAGTAATTATTCTATTAGTACCTAAGTCTAGTACGCCCACTAAACGCTATATAAATTATTGCAGGTATATTACTAAATCCTAAAGAGTTAGTATACTAAGCTACCTCTATAGAAGCGCTACTAAACTACAAAAATTTAGTAAACTAAAGGATTAATATAGTAGTATCTCTAAACTACGCAAATTTAGCTACTAGCTAAGCGCTGTTAGAGGATATACTATTACTATACAAGGTAAAACTAGGTTATAACATAACTAGCTAATTTACAGCACAGTCGCTTCTTAAAGATCTATTAGTGCCGTTAGAGATAATAGTATAAATATAGCCACTTACACTATAAGGATTAGTATTAGTATAAAAAGCTCCTTTATCTTGCTCTTAACTTTCTCTTCTTATACTCTTGTTCTCGTACTGTCCCTATAGAGTAGATACATCTACGTAGTTATTAGTTAATTAATAGGTAAGGATATATAATATAGCTAGCACTTACTTTAATATAGTAGAATACAGTTAGATAATATTAGATACTAAATATAAGGTAAGTTAACATAGCACTCTAAACAGCCTACTATTAAAGGTATTAGCCTATTAAACTACAACTTAGATTACAAACCTACAATCTCTTAAGTTACCTAAACGCGGCCGTTTCAAAGCTTAGTAGTCTATACCCTAACTTTTATATACCTAGAAGGTAGAAAATATTAAAGGTGCAATCTCTAAGGCTAACTAGCGTGCTTTAAATAGCTCGTCTAATTTAAGTTCCTTTAATACGTCCTAGAAGTTTATCCTATAGAATAAATAGTGTATAATAGCTATAAGGCCTATAAATCTAGGCTACTCTTATAAAGGTAGTAAATTTACCTTTTTAAGAGTATAGAGCTTAAGTCTATTACAAATAGTAGAGTATATAATATTAATATTATCTAGAGAGAAGTTTATAGTAGCGTATATCGTAATTAAGTTAGAATTTTGTTTCTTCCTATAAATATTTTCGCTCTTACAAGCGTTAGTAAGTCAAGTAAAATAGATAGAGAAGTAATTATTAGCTAAACTTAGCTCTACTATAACGCGCTAAATATTACCTTAAAGGTTATTAGCTCTAGTATTCCCCTCGACAAACTAAACATTAATAATATAGTAATTATAATTAGGAAAGCTTCTAACTATTATCTCTAGGCTATTTAAGTTATAGAAGCGTTTAAGTTTATTAAGTCGTTTTACTAAGAGAGCAAGACCTTTTAATTTTAAGGATTATTTAAGTAAAGAGTAGAGTGCTTTAATCTCCTTTACTTAACTTAATTATTTAGCTAAAACTTTAGAGAGGATCTTAATAGCTTTAGTAAGTTTATCTATATTAATAGGCTAGGAGAGGAGCAGCAAAGAGAGAAGAGAAGGTAAAAACATTTACTTTACCTCCTTTAACCGTCCTTTAGTTTAATCTATATACTAAGCAATTATTTAGCGTAGCTAGAGGCTTATAAGTAATAAAATATAGATAGTTATAGGCAAACTACTAATTAGGGGCCTATATAGCGCTACTCTAATACCTAGGCGCCTAGTACTATTATAAGCGAAGCTACTACAATTTAGACTAATAGTTGTTAATTTTTTATTATTACAACAATAGTACTACTACAGTATTATAACCTACTATATATCCTTCCTAGTTACCCTTAGAGTTACCTACTTACTAACTACTATACTACATAATACGCACAGCTTCGTATTTTATTCTTGTCTATTACTAAGAAAAAGTAGTACTAGTTCTAGGAGTTCTAGAATCCCTAAATACAGCGTTAATAGTAGAGATATTTTAATCAAGCTTACTATAGAAAAGAAGAGAAATTATTTTATAACTCTTACTATTACAATACGCTCTAGAAAAGTAAAGTATCTTACCTTTCTAGTATCCTAATATTAGGACTAATTAAGAGATATTTTCTAACATATATACACGCTCCCTAATAGGCTAAGACGTCCTTTGTTCTCTACTTACTACCTTACTACTTTTCTTAGTCCTTTACTAGTTACCCTCCTAGACAAAGGGCTTGCGCCTAAGAATAGAATAGCCTAAACTCGTAAACCTACATGCACGATAAATATATATAGGCTTATCTTACTTCTTTTAGATCTAACTATTATAGGAACTAAGAGTGCTTACTATTAAATAGCTTAATTAGGATATAGATTAAGCGTTAGTTAAAGTAGTTATAGTAGAGGAGTATTCTAGTATTACTCTAGAGTACCTGCAAGAGTATAGTAAGGAAGAATTCCTACGTCTAAAAGGTACTAATACTACCCTAATACGTTTTACAAGAATTACAACAAGAGAAAAGGAGAATAAAGAGTATAAAAAACCTTATAGCTATTTTCTATAGTTTTTACTACTTATTTCTTAGTTTATAACTACCTTAAGGGAAAAACACAGCTTAGATATAGCTCTCTACCTAGTTCGTATATTTTTCCTACTCTTCTAAAAGATACTTACATAGTCGTAATAATCTTAGCTATAGCTCTTTAGTATAGAAAGCTAACTTAATATAGAGAATAACGTACAGTATAGAGGACTAGTAGGTATAATATCTACGTTAAGTAACACTACTATTAACAAGAATCTAGCAGAAAACTCTTAGTCTAAACCTATTATAACGTACAAGACCTATAGAAAGATATTCTACTTTTAATATAGCCTTAAATTTTATTAAGAAGTATATAATATAAAGGTATTATAAGCAAAAGAAATAGGCTAAATATCTACTCTATTAGTCTAATCTTAGCACATTATCTATAGCTATAGAAGGTATCTTATTTTCCTATAGTTATAGAGATAGTATAAGAAGACTTATTTTATCTTAGTAAGGTATCTAAGTAAGAAGCCCTTCTCGTCTATATTATATATATTGTAAATTAAAGTAAGTATAGAAATAAACTAATTTGTAGCTATCTACCTTGTAAGTCTTGTAAGTTTTAGCTTAAAAAAATATAGACCCTCTACTTCTATAAGCCCTCTACTTCTATAAACCCTCTACTTCTATAAACTCTCTACTTCTATAAACCCTCTACTTCTATAAACTCTCTACTTCTATAAACCCTCTACTTCTATAAACCCTCTACTTTTATAAACCCTCTACTTCTATAAACCCTCTACTTCTATAAACCCTCTACTTCTATAAACTCTCTACTTCTATAAACCCTTTACTTCTATAAACCTTTTACTTCTATAAACCCTCTACTTCTATAAACTCTTTACTTCTATAAACCTTCTACTTCTATAAACCCTTTACTTCTATAAAACTCCCCTAAACTCTTTTCTAGTTATATTAAATTCGCTTTATCTAAATTCTATACTATATAGTCTAACTACTCTTTTAATATTACTACTAGTTAAATAGAGTAGCTATATCTAAGCCTATACACTATTAACACATATTATAAAAGGGTAGAAGAGATTAATTACTAATTAGCTATAGCTAAAGGCATAGTAGTAGTATAGGCAAATAGAAGCTTAAAATTTATTATTACAAAGAGATTTAAGATAACAACTAGTAAAATTAGTAGGTAACTATTAGACAATATTAGTTATAAATGCAGGGAGGTACCTTAACTACCTTAGGCACTAGTAATAGCTTAGCGTTACGTCTCTTTATCTTACCCTTTTACGTTTACTATAGCTATTATATAATTATAGACATATCTAAAAATAGTTAAGCGTAATATTATCTCCTTATTAAAATCAAGGGCTTAGGTATATATTTACACACTTAACTACGCAACCGCAGTAATTTAGACACCTTTAAGAGATATAGTTGTTAATTTTATTTACTTAAAAATAGCTTAGCTATTAAAAACCCTAACTACAAAATAAGGACAAGATAGCCTAGAACTTACAAGGCGCGCAACTATATAGGTAGCCTGCACTTTTTATGTATATAGTCCTTTAAGAATATCCCTAACTAAATTCTACTTAAATTTAGTTACTTAATTAAGGGTAGCTTGTATATAAACTTTAGATAATTTTACACTATCTAACTTAGCTCTACTATAGGCTATTATAATAATGTTCTTAATCTATTTATATTAGCTTAATATAGTCCTAATATTTAAATCTAGAAAGACAAACCTTACAACTATTTACTTTGTAAATATAGAGAGATTTAATATCTTTATTAGTAATTTCGTTCGTTAATTAAGAAATAAATAATTTCTAAAGTTCTATCCTCTACTTTACGTTAAATTACTAGTAAATTAGAGAAAGATATATCTAAGACTAGACTGCGGAATTAAACTTTATAAAGTAATTAGTAGTTATAAATATAATACCTTTATACTACTCTAAAAAGTAAATAAACATTAACACTATAGAGTATAAATAGAATTCTACGCCCTTTCGAGATTAGACTAGTACATCTACCTTATCTAAGAAGAGAATAGCTTTCTACAAGTAAGCTCTATTAAAGATTAACTATAGCTTTTAGGCTACTTTATTAGCTTTAATTCCTAGATTACTAGTAAATATAGTATATAGTAGTACTTTAAGAAGCTCTAAAACAGCTTTAGCTATAAGAGTCTTACTATAACTAGGACTCCTATAGAGCACAATAAGATATCCTTAGCCCTTCCTATTAATAAGATTAGTAGATAGGTAATTAGAATATAATCTTACAAGACCTTTAAGGTTTTGTTTACTTAAGGGCTTAAGAACAAGTAATTCCTAAGATTTTTTAGACTACTTAGCATCGCAAAAGTAAGATATAAAGAATTAGGCCTATTAGTTCTACTATAGAGAGAAGCTATTTAGGTATAGCAAGGCTATTAGAAGTTATTCCTTTGTAAATAAGCTAGCCTCCTAACTTTTAAAGGCTACAATTTAAACGCTTAATTTAGTGTTTTCCTTTTAATATCCTACTTCGTCTAAGACTATACGTCTACTAACATCTATAAGATCGCCTAAAGGACTTATAGCTAAGCCCTTGTACTTACACACATCTATCTACTTTAACTTAACATATTTTGTACTCTAGTTATAAATTTTTTTCTCTAACGTATTGTCTACGCAATATTTAAAGAGGTATATAGCTAGTTCTATAATATCTCTTGCACCCTTAAACTTCTTAACGTAGGTTACAACATCCTAATATCTAAATTTCTTCCTATTAAAGTTAAGTATATAGCCCTTAATATACTATTTCTCCTTATAGTTCTTTGTATTACTTAGTAGTTTCTTATTAGTAATATAATTAATAATAAAACAATAGTTATCTTTATTAGCCTTAGAATAGTAGGTAAGTACAATAGTACTAGGTCTAAAAATTACCTAGAGGTATTTAAAGGTTATAAGGCCCTCTTTAACTATTAGTTAAAGCTTCTATAATATCTCCTTGTAGTTATTAATAATATAGTTAATTAAAAGTCTATAATACTAAGCTTCTATCGTATTAGAAGGTAGTTTTTTTGTATAGGCTTAAATCTTAGCAAGATACAAGAAGAGCGTATTAGATTCTAACTAGGCAAGGTTAGAAAGCTTATAAATAGAAGGAGAAACTTGCCTCTAGAACTTTATTAACTAGAGAAATACCTTTAACGTTTTCTATTACATTTTTCAAGGCTTCCTTTAAATATATTAAGTTAATAATTATAGATAAATTCTTGAACTCCTTCTACTAGCTAAAATTTCGCTAAACAAGAAAAGCCTAAGAAATTTTAAGGTTTTAATAGCTACTAATATAGTTAGTATACCTACGTATTTATTAAACTTCTCTACGCTACATCTAGTTTCCTTTAAGTTCTATAACAATTCTATCCTTATTAATAGTAAGCTAAGAGTTTACTAAGTATAATATACACTCTTATATCTTGTTAATACGTTTAAAAAAGTATATAGTTCTTCTTACAAGTAACTTTATATCTTCCTTACTATTTTCGCATTATAGTTTGTTGTATTCCTTGTTAACATTATAGCTCTTTTTTAGCTAAGTTACTATATTCTTATTAGTATTATAGCTACTTTTATTCTTAATTAGCGTAGCTAGGTTACTAAAGTTAGTTTTTACTCTTTTCGAGTAAAGAAGTTAGGAGGATGCACCTTTATTATAAGGCGCCTTAACTTTTTCCCTAGCCTTAACGCTCTAGTTATAGTAAGGTACGATAAACTCCTACGTAATAGAAATTAATATAAGCAAGATATAAGAGAACGCTAGAAGTTACTATATAGTAAGACTAAGTGCTAAAGCAATTAGTATAGCTCTAGTATAGGTATAAACATTCCTCCTTTGTAATTCTACGACGTTAGTCGACATATTTAGATAAGTTAGGTAAGAGACATTCTAAGAAAGGCTTTTAAATAATAACTATAGAAATGCGTAAAGAGAGCTTAAGAGAAGATATAAGTAAGAACAATTATAGTAGTAGGAGTATTTAAAAACACATAAATAGCATAGAGGATTTACATACTAAAAACGTAGCCTTATATAGTAAAAGTTATACGTAGGTATTTTAACTAGAGAAAAATTATAGGGCTAGAACATTTACAAAATTTAGGACTTAGAATCTAATCCCTATTGTACAATAAGAGTTATTCAAAGTATCTTAGCTCTAGCATTTTACTAGTTAAAGCACGTTCTAAGATTACTAGACAACTTTAGTACTAGTAAGGCAGAGCATCTCTATATAGTTTACATTTATAGCTAATTATTTAAGACAAATACCAATTATACTATACTTAATTTTTAGCTAATTAATCGTTAACTACAATTAGCTATACATTTACTAACTCTACTTATACACTAGCTTTGTTTTAGAAGCTTATCCTAATAAGCTACCTAGAGTAATCTACCTAGTTAAGCCCTCTAGTCGTTCTACATACTCTACATAAGATGCTACACTATAGCCCTTAAGTAGAGTATATAACGTAAGAAAGTATATATTAGCCTAGAGTAAGTGTAAGGAGCCCTAGAGATAAGCGCTAAGAATATTATATAGCGCCTAAGCGTTACTATTAAAGATTAGAAGTTTTATATAATAGATTATCGAAATATAACTCTAACTTTATACTAATTTTAATACCAAGGAACTATAAATAAAGTAGTTATAGCCCTAAAGCGCTCTATTCAGCCTCTTAAACTTAGATTGTAATTAACTAGTTAACTAGAATACCCTTAAGTTGTAGTATTACTTCGAGAACCTTTAGATTAATAATCTAGTTATTTAAGTTAGCTACTATACTCTTAAAAACACTAGTTATACAAGTATAACCTACGTTAATATCCTAATAGTAACACGTCTTATCTATATATAGCTATAAAATACCAATTAAGCTAATAAAAATAGTAGCTAGATATTCTTAGAGATATTAATAGAGTAAATAGCGCACCTAAGGCCTACGTCTAGTTAGCATACAGTCCTCCTACTAGGTTTACATAGAAAACTCTAAAACACACTAAAGAATAACGTAAATAAGGATATTGTATAGGGATAGATACTACTCCCTAACTAGTAGTATTAACTAATCTAGATTTATATTTATATTTTCTACACTAGGCTAGATAAAGTACTATAGAATAGTTAGTCGTTAATGTCTTCTACAAACGATAAACTTACCTACATTAACTTAGTAAATATATACACTAACGCAAGTCTTACTAGTAGGGGCGCTATTAGAAGAATTTTATTTACTATTCGTAAATACTATATCGAAACTAGTTAGGTACTTAGAAAATCTAAGAAGCCTAACAACACTATATTAACATCTATCTTAGGTCTTCTAAGTGCTTCCTCCTCGCTCTAGCTACTTTTAAGTAACTTGTATTTCGCTCTTTAGTAACACGCCTAATAAAACCTAAAATTATTTAAAGAGTCTATTACTACAATATAGAGCTCTCTATTAGTTATATTCCTATACGTAGTTTAGCTCTATCCTTAACTTTAATAATAGTTAGTAAGCCTACTTATAGTCTTCTTATATTCGACTTACTTATCTTGTAAAGGCCTATTATACGTAAATTAGTTACTACTTAGGGTATTAGGGGATTCCTAGTCTAGAGGTACAGGAGTTAGCTTCTAAACTTATATTAGGAGTAGCTTATAGGAGTATTTTAAAGATTCTTACTAAAAGCGCTTTCTTAATATCTTTAGCTAAGTACTGTGTAAACCCGTTCTTCTTAAGCTTAGCTACCTAGTTCTTAGCTAAAGCGCAGTCTAGTACACTAACAATTAATAGTACAATTAACTTTACATTATTTAGATCCTAGGTTAAACGCTAAATATAGTCTCGTAATTACGCTAATGTCCTTTTATCTAGCGCAACACTATATACATATTAAATTTTCTTAAACTACTATCTATTATATATTAGTTTTACACTATTGTACTAGATTAGATATTAGCTAATCTATAAATACTTTTCCTTAGCACTTATAGACCTTAGATTTATACTTTCTACAACTCTTATAAGCTATATAGGCGATTTTACTATAAAGAGCTTAAAGAGTATATACTCTAGAAATAGGAGATAGGTCCTATCTTTGTATATTCGCTAGGGCGCCCCCTAGTCTCTATTTAGGTACTAGTAGCTCTAGTTTCGCCTACAAAGTGCTACTACTATAACATCTAGTAGGCTTCTAGCTAACAAAATATTAGCTAAGTCCTAGAATAATACTAGAATACTTCCTCACTATAACCGCTTTAACTAACGCCTAATTAGTATTCTAATAAAGTCCTTTAATAGTAAGCACTCTTAGTTTCTATAATAGTTAGATCTAAAAGAAGTAAAATAAGCCTATATACACTCTTTACGTATATAGACTTATAAGCTTAGGCCTTCTATTCTTAAGTATAGGCCTTTTATATAAGAGGGCAACTAGTAAAAGACTAAGAAAGGTAGTAAGGTAGTAAGTAGAGAATAAAAGACGTCTTAGCCTCGTTAGAAGAGCGTGTATATATTAGAAAACTAGCGCTTACATCTCTTAATTAGTTCTTATATAAAGATACTAGAAAGGTAAGATACTTTACTTTTCTAGGGCGCGTTATAATAGCAAGAGTTATAGAATAATTTCTCTACTTTTCTATAGTAAGCTCAATTAAAATATCTCTACTATTAATACTATATCTAGGAGACTCTAGAACTAGAACTACTTTTTCCTAGTAATAGATAAAAAGAAAATACAAAGCTATGCGTGTTACATAGTACAATAGTAGCTAGTAAGTAGGTAACCCTAAAGATAACTTAGAAAGATATATAGTAGGCCGTAACACTATAGTAGTACTAATATATTTTCCTCTCTATTACTTATAATTTGCCTTTTTATTATTATAACAATAAAAAATCAATAACTATTAGTCTAAATTGTAGTAACTTCGCTTACAATAGTATTAGGCGCCTAGGTATTAGAATAGTCTATATTTTATTACCTATAAGCTTCTAGCTACACTAACTAATCGCCTAGTATATAGACTAAACTAGAGAATAGTTAAAAGAGGTAAAGTAAATTTTATTAGGATCTATAATTTATATAGGTATCTTTGTAGGTAGAAGTAACTAAGCTACATTTTTACTAATACGTAAGCCTCCTAGTATTATATTAAAGAGAGCACTAACAGTATTAAGTAATAGATAACAAATAAGTATATATAAGTAAGCAAGTCTTAATATATTCTAGCCTAGTATATCTATTCTTATTTACCTAAGTATATACGTTTCTACTAGTTTTAGCTCTATACATACTTACTATTATATTTACTTATTTCTTACGTCTCCTAATATTATAGGTTCTAGTAGTATCTTACCTTTATTATTAGCTATAATTATTAGAACAAGTAGAGCAAAGAGGCAGCTAAACGTACCTAGTTAATCTTTTATCTATTAGGCTAAGCGCTACTTCTATAGAGACAGATAAATCGTAGGAGCTCTCTTATCTACTAACTTTTTGTTAATTTAGGCTAACATACTATCTCTAACATTTAATAACATGTTAATATACTTTATATCTACGTAATTTTCTAGATAGGTTTTCGCAGTAAAAGACCTTAGTTAACTTTTTTACAAAATTATCCTACTATACTATATGTCTTGCAACTTAGAGATAGACCTTATATAGTCTTTTATTATTTTATTAGGATTTATAAAAAAAGGATTTAAAATATACAATATCTAAATTTCCCTAAGAAAATTACTACAAAGCAAAGTTATTAAATTTACTATCTTATAGCTAGTAATACGTATAGTATTCTAAGGGACATAGAGCTAAGCGCATAAATTTATATAAGGTATACTTTCTCTTACGCTAAGTTAGAGATCTTAAGCTAAGTCTCTTTAGCTTATTAACTATAGAGTTATAGTTAGTAATACTAGCCTAATCTATAGCTATCTATCTAAAGTAGCTTTTTAAATTAATATTAGTACCTATATACACTAATTGCGCAAGTACTTTGTATAACCCTATAACTATAGCAAGATATAATAGGGTGTTACTATAATTATCCTTTGTAGACATATTAGCGCCGAATATAATTAATAGATATATAGCATCTATTATACCTCGACCCGCTACATAGTAAATTAGGGTAAGTCGCAATATATTAGTTTAGAATAGATTAATCTTAAAGTACTTAAGCCTTCTAAGAAGCAGCTTTATATATTAAATAAGACCTTACCTAACTAAGCAATAAAGAAGAGTAACTCTATAACTATCTACCTAAACTAAGTCTATTATTAAGTTAAGGAGTAGCTTCTTAAACGTGTAATTATATTTATAAATGATAGCCTACTTAATTATAGATATATTATTCCTCTTTTTAAACTAAAATGTAACTTCCTATAGCTTATTAGTAAGAACAATATTACTAAGGAGTTAGTAGCGTTAAGCACAATAAAAAAGGACTTAAATTAAGGAATTATATAAGTAACAAGATACTAGAATAAGTAAAAAGTAACTACCTAAAGGTAGATATATACTAATAGAATAAATAAGCTTAACAAGAATATTTAAGAGACCTATATCTAGTAGCTTAATTTTAGGCTACAAGCGTATCTAACTTTAAGCTACTACTATATAGCTAGTTAAAGCATTATCTTTTTAAGGCTATTTACATTATTAACTTAACTTAGATAATATAAAGTTCTTAAGTAAAGTTAGTAAATAGTAACACTTACTTTATATATAATACACGTATAGCTTCTAATTTAGTAAAGGTGCCTATTAGCTATAAGTTAGTTAGATAGCTACGTACGATAGCTTTCCTAGTAGTATAGATACTTAAAGGTAATTAGTCTAGTAAGTAACTTTACATTATTAGGATCTATAACTTATATAGGTATCTTTAGAGATAAACGCAACTAAACTACGTTTTTACTAATACTTAGGCCTCCTAGTATTACACTATATATGCAAGTAAGTAAAGTTTAATATATTTTAGTATAGTAAATCTATTCTTATTTACCTAGGTATACGCGTTTCTACTAGTTCTAGCTCTATAGATACTCTAGTTTCTATAGCTAATTACTTTACTAATCTTATAATATATATCTCTTACTAGTCTTACTAATAGGATCTTATAGAAACTATACATAATCTACTTATAATTACTACTAGTCCTTTATATCGTTCCTACACCTATATATAGATATACTAATATTTTACTTTATCTAGCGCTTCCTATAGTAGGCGCTTAGAAACCTAAGCACGCCTCCTATATCTTCTTTAATACAAGGCTAAGACTACTACCCTATAGGCGTACTACTTTCTAGGTAATACAATACAAGATAGTTATGTCTATTAAGCGCTATAGTGCCTAGCACGCTAGTAATAGGCGCATTTTACTACTTATAGAGAAACAAAAATAGAAGAACTATAAGAGAGACGTAGGAGACTTCCTATTTAGCGTAGTACTATATCTATACGCGTAATACGCGCTAAATACTAAACTTAAGTCTAACCTACCTCTCTACAATACGCAATAACTCTACTAATATAGACCTAATTTAAGCTGCGATTAAAGAAATTAAATTACAAAGACTAGGAGAAAGCTTTATATACTAGAAGTTGCTTCTAAATTTAGTATTAAATAAACTATACTAAGCTAAAGACACTAAAGCTAGATAAGCTTAGATTAAACTAAAAAACTTAACTAAGAAAGCTATAACAGGCTACTTACTAATACAAAAAGAAGCTAGCTAAAGAGAAGTATATAGCGCAAGAGGTAGTTAAGTTAGTAAAAGAGAAGAAGAAAGTAAAAAAGGTAGCTTAGCGCGTAGCTTAGCGCATAGCTATTAACATTAAAAACTCTATATAACCTAGCTAGAGGTAGAAGAGAAATACTTTAAGTTTATCTACTTAGAAGAACAAGCATAGAAAATAGGTAGTTAACGCTATAGCTAGTAAGGAGTCTTAGGCAGCTACATTAGCAGCTCTACTTAAAACTACTTGCTCTAGCTATAACGTTAGCCTTCTAGCAAAATTTAGATAGTCTAAATTAGTTATAAGCCTCTAGTTACTACTCTACTATAAAATCTTATAATAGTAGCTATTATATATAAAGTCTATCCCTACGCAGTAAAATACTCTATAAGCTAAAAACAACTAATTAGATAGAGATTACGACTTTAGTGTTTAGCGTGCATTATACGCATAGACACGTATACTACTAAGTCTTAAGCTCGCTTTAGTAACTACTTATCTCTTAGTAACTAGCGCTATTCTATGCTACGCTGTACGTTCTACATAAAAAGGGGTTTATTTGTTTCTCTAGCGCAAGCTTTATTTAATTAATAATAGATTCTATACTAGCTTTAGAGTCTATAATTAATCTTTTTAACTTAGCCTAAATATACGCTAACGTGCACGCATTCTATTAGTCGCTGCGTAACCTTTTAAGGCCTAGTAAGAAGTTTAAAGCTTATATCACGATAAGAAATTAGCTTCTTAGTAAATACAAAATATAGTAGTAGTAGCTCTAGCTACTTTTCGAATCTATAGACACTATTATACAAGATAAATATCAAGAATATTATAACTAGAAGCTCTTCTTACGCACTTTAAAAGACACTACTAACCTAGACCTATAGTATTAGTAGTAGTTCCTAGTTGTAGTAAAACAAAAGTATAACGTAAAGAGGAAGTACCTTACCCCTCTTAACAAGACAAGCAATAAATAGGGCTATAACAAGGTCTAACACTATAGATAGGCTATAACAAGTATAACGTTCTACAAACTTCTTAGCTAAGTTACTAGTAATAATTCTTAGGATAGGGCTATTACTAAATTAAACTAACTAATTACTTAAAGGATTATAAAGGGCTAAGTAAAGCAAGTTACCTAGCTCTAACTAATAGTCTCGCGAGCTACCTATAATACTAAGTTTCTTATTATCTCTCTTATAAGTAGAAGGCCTCTCTCTATAAGCTTTTTAATATACTATACAAGCTTATCCTCTTACTATAGGCTAAGCTTTCTCTAGTTAAGTTTCTTAGTCTAATTTAAGCTTATCAGGCCTTAGTATCTTTAGCGTAGCATAGATACTTTAACATTATATTTAGTAGTAATCTTTCTATATAAAAAACCTTCTCCTAGTTCTTATAATTTAATTTCTTTAATTATAGCTTAAATTAGGTCTATATTAGTAGAGTTATCGCGTATTATAGAAACTTAAGTTTAGTAAAGGTAAAGTATTACGCAAACTAAGGTATTACGCGCATAGATATAGTACTAGCTAGACCTTTAATATATTGCGAACTACACTTAATTACTAACGCGCTAGTATTACTACCTAACACAATTACTAGCCTAACTTAAGGAAGCTTAGCTAGCTAGAGGAGGAAGTAGTAGTTAATTATATCTTTAATCTAGATTCTTGTAGTTTTGCCCTAACTCTAGCTACTATACGTAAGATAGGTAATAAACTACTTACTTAGCGTAGAGGCAGCCCTATTAGTATCTACTAGGCGCGTAACTTTATTAAGCGTATAGACAGTCTTACAACGCGTTTTAATTGCTTATACAATAGGCAGCAAGCCTTATATAAGGACCTAGCTACTATAAGTAGCTAGTTTAAGCTAGTGTAGCGTACAAGAGCTACGTACGCCTACTCTAGCTACTCTAGCTACTCTAGGGGCTCCCTAAGTAGCTTATACGCTAAGTAACGTACGTAAACGCATACGCTAGTACAAGGGCTCGTTGCTAACGTCGATTATTAACGTAATTAATTAACTTAAAAAAGGAGCTTAGTTTATAGAGGGTTTACACTACTAGTACTACTATATTACGTACTATAACGGCGTTCTTTGTTCTCTATTAAAGTAAGGCTCTAACTTAGATTGCTTATAGAAGACTAGTATTATATTATTATATTTACTCTATTGTATATATTTAAGGAGATTTTAAAGTCTAAGTTTAACGCTATAATACCTATAGCGCCTTAGTAAAGGTATTTTATACTCTAATTTTAGGTAATTTTTATAAGATAGACCTAAATATCCTCCCTCGCAAGACACAAGATAATTTAGTACCTTACACTAAAGTCTAACTTTTTAATTATAATTTTTTTTATCCTTTAAATATTTTTGCAAACAGTATAGCTTTATAAGACCAAAGAATAATTCTTTATATATAGGGTACTTAATATAGCTATTACTAGTAAAGAATTTATTTACTAGGCCTCTTCTTCTATAGGGATTAACCTCCTTTTAAGAATTCTCTAGTATTCTTATCTTCTCTATTTGTAGCGCTTAAGCTAGCCCTTAATTTATATTATAATATCGCTTAGTAGGTTCTAGCAGCTCTTAAAATAATAGTAAGCGCCTTTTCTTATAATTTTCGAGCGTATAATTACTAGAACTAGAGTCTACTAAATATACTCCCTAATTTACTTCTAGCTACTTTAACTTAGGTTCTAGAGTCGTATGTATTCTTTAAGGTATAGTAGGAAATATTTCTTTGCCTATAAGATACGTCTCGTTTATAGTACTACTCGCTTATTATAGGTTTTTAAACAATACCTCTAAAGTAGTATTTTACACTTAAAGTACCTTTACCTCTACTTTAAGCCTAGTATTAAAAGACTAGAGATTATCTATATATATATCTATGTTGTCTAGCTATTCCTTAAGCTCTATTATTTTCTCGTTTTCCTTAAGTATAGGTTCTAATGTTAGAGAGATAATGTCTTTAAAGGCAGCAGCAACTAAAGATAGAAGATTATTTATTATCTACCCTAGAAATAGGATAATTTATTTAGGTATAAAGCTTACTAATATAGGTACTAGCTCTACTTTTAAAATCGTAGTAGAGACATCTATAACTACTAGTAAATCAATAGGTATTAAAAAAAAGGGCGTAAGCGTTTAATAGATAAGTAGTAGAGTTATATAAATTTAAACATTTCCTTACGTTAAATATTCTACTTGTAATTCTTTTACGTCTATTATTAGTAGTTTAATAGGTAGTAAAGGGAGTACTATAGAGTAACTATACGTCGCCTTTTTAATATACCTAAATAGCTTATAGTACGTTCGCTAATTCTTTTTATAGTACCTAAACTCCTTTAGGAACGCTATTCTATACTTATACAATTTTAGGTAAGTTATTAGACTACTAACTATAGATTCTCTACTAAAGGTAACCTTATAGCCTTCTACTATACATAATACTCTAAATTTATCCTATCCTAATTTATAAGTAGTCTAATAATTTTTTAAGAAGAGTAGCCTTATAGGTCCTTAGTATCTTTTACTATAAACTACGCAAGTAACGTTACTATTATTAGTAAAGAACTAATCTCCTAAATATACATCCTCTTTAGCTAATCTAGCGTTTTCTACCTTCTTACTCTCCTCTTTAAGTATATAAATTCGCTACTAAAGCGCCTAATATTATAGGTTATAGGTTTTCTTAGCTTCGTTAATTGTATATACTATTACAATAGAGATAACCTCTCTAAATATAGTAACAATCCTAACTAGAGGATTATTTACCTAGAGTAGTACCTAAAACCTTATTAAAGTAGAATCTAGTTACGTTTTTAAAACTAGGGCCTTAGCGTGTAAAGTATTAGTAGCTGTTAACAAGTTAATAGGCGCTAGAAGGAGTAGTGTTTTTAAAGCAGCTAGCTAGGTTAAGTATAAATAAGACGTAGTTTGTAGGTTATAAGATATATTATCTATAGCTAGCTAGGTTAAGTATAAATAAGATATAGTTTATAAGTTTAAGTACGTATTGTTTGTAGCTAGGTACTTCTTATACGTAAAGTAGGTCTTATTTGTAGTAAAGCTTTAAGATTCTAATATACTATATATATCTATTATAGCTTATAGATTGTATATAGCGTAAATAGTATAGTAGTAAAGAATAAAACATATTAATTAATATTACGTATTAAAATATTTCCTAGTTTAGCTCTCTGCGCCGATTAGAATTAACTATTAAGGACTAATCTAGGGTAGCTGCAAGTAGTCTACAAAGAACTTAGATTAACGTATAATAGTAAAGAGAGTTAACTATAGATTAGTTAGATAGCTACGTACAATAGCTATCCTAGTAGCATAGATACTTAAAGGTAATTAGCCTAGTAAGGAACTTTATATTATTAGGATCTATAATTTATACTAGTATCTTTAGGGATAAACGCTACTAAACTGTATTTTCGCTAATACTTAAGCCTCCTAGTATTATATTAAAGAGAGCACTAATAGTATTAGGTAATAGATAACAAATAAGTATATACAAGTAAGCAAAGTTTAATATATTCTAGCCTAGTAAATCTACTCTTGTTTACCTAGGCATGTACGTTTCTACTAGTTTTAGCTCTATACATACTTACTATTATGTTTACTTATTTTTTGCGTCTCCTAACTTTATAGATTCTAGTAGTGTCTCGCCTTTATTATTAGCTGCAAGTATAAGACTAAGTAGAGTAGAGAGGTAGCTAAATATACCTAGTTAATCCTTTATCTATTAGGCTAAGCGCTACCTCTATAGAGATTCTTTAATTAAAGGAGCTTTCTTCTCTACTAGCTTATTGTTAATTTAGGTTAACATACTATTTATAATATTTAGTAGTATATTAGCGTACTTTGCGCCTAGGTAATTGTCTAGATAATTTTTTATCTTAATTTTGCTAAGATACTATATAGCTATAATTAGTCTACACCTAAAGCTAATTGTTAATTATAGACGCTATATATAGAATCTACGCTATTATAATACCCTAGTATATATTATTCTACGCTATCTACCCTTATACGTCAGCAAAACTATTAAAAACCTAACACACCTATACTACTTTACTATACATAGAAATATAAATAGGATTATTTTTAATTGTTAATAGGTAATAACAAAGTAGTTATATTTAGCTACTTAGGCAAAAAGTTTTATAGTTAGGCCTAGAAATTAGTATACTAATTATAAGCTTAGGTTTAAGATTCTTTAAGAGCCTCTTACTAAAGTCGCGTAAGTATTAGATCTACTTTACGTTATCGCGCTAGGTAGTATAAAAAGCTTCTTCCTTTTATAGCCTAACTAGTTTAATTTTCTATTTAAGTATAGTATAGATTATTCTAGTATTCTATATTTAGCTAATTACTACAAAGGAGCTATAAACAATAGTTCTACATAATAACTATAGACCCTAGCTCCTTATACCTAACTATCTTTAGAGTTATATACTAGATAAATTAGTAGAGCCTTATCTAGAAGCCCTTAAAGAATAGCTAGAAAGCGAGGGTTCTTTTATTCTAATAGAGCTAGGTTTTAAAAGATATGCAAATATAGAGAAGGGTCTAACTAGTACTCTTTTTTAGACCGTAATAAATATACTATTTAAATAGATTACAAAGAATATAAAGAGTTATAAACGTATAGTATAATAGTACTAAGTATATATTAGAAGCTAATAATCTAGAGTATATTACGAGTAGAATCTAGAGAACATTAGATATACAATCCTAGCTATAAACAACTTCTCGTATCTATCTAATAAAGAGGTAGTTTATCTCTATATATAAAAACTCTATCTAGCAAGGAGAAAGACTTTGTACTAGGTATAGCCGTATATTATATAATAAGTAAGGAGGAGGAGAAATATTATATTAGTAGTAACGTTAAATTCTTTTAGTTAAAGTAAAGAATTTTAACTATCGTACTATAGGAAGGATACCTATAATCAATTAATATACAATATAAAAATGTTCGCTATTATAGGGACTATTATTACTACTAATTACAAGCTATCTCGTATTATTAAAAGATAGCGCTTAGAATTTATTTTTAGGCTACGTATTCCTAGTAGTATTACGTAGAGTTAGCCGCTTATATTAAGTGTAAGCTAAATATAGTATACTAGTTAAAGTTAGTATCTAGAATTTGTTCTTAGGCTACATATTCCTAGTAGTATTATATAGAGTTAGCTACTTGTATTAAGTGTAAGCTAAATATAGTATACTAGTTAAAGTTAGTGTCTAGAATTTATTCTTAGGCTATATATTCCTAGTAGTATTGTGTAGAGTTAGCTGCTTACATTAGGTGTAAGCTAAATACAGTATACTAGTTAAAGTTAGTGTCTAGAATTTTTTCTTAGGCTATATATTCCTAGTAGCATTATACAAGATTAATAGGCTGTATTAGTTATTAAGATAGTTCTATATACGCTTAAGAGCGCGCAGAGTTAACTAGTCCTAAGGTCTAGCCTATTTTAGTTGTAGTATTAATATTATTATTCTTATATTATTCTTATAATAGGGTAGCATCTCTATAGACAAAGGTGCAATTCCCTACAAAGTTATTAATAAGTAATAACAAATATATAGAAGTGTATATACCTTCTAGTAACTTAATATAGCTAAAAATTAGTAACGTAGAGTTAGGTACTTTACTACTATTCTCTTTAGTGCGCCTAATCTTTCTACATTACTTAGATTCAGGCAACCTACCTAACTTCTATTTCTTAGTTCGTAGATTAAGCACACTGTAAATTTTCCTATAGCTAGCCTATATTTCTAGTACCTACTATATAATAAAATCAGGACTACTAATAAAACTAGAGCCCTTTTTTAGACTATATATTTTTTTAAGGTAGTCTTTTAACTTTTTAAGAGCCTTAATTATAATATCCTTGTCTTTATATTAGAGAGATACGTATTACTATAGGTAGGATAGTGCAACTATTTAAAGTAAGTATACTATCTATTACTATAGTAAATTTACTTACTTAGAGAGAAAGCTATTATAGCTAGAGTAAGTAGCTAACCCTTCTTATATAGCATATAAACAATATCGTTGTTAATTTAAGAAACTATACCTAGTATCCTTTATAGCTACTAGGTGTTTTTACTATTAACTCCTATAACCTCTAATAAACTATAGGCTTTATCCTTAGTAAGAAGCTTTAACTACAAATACGTAATAATAAATATAAGAAAGTAGAACACTAATCTCTATACCCTAACTTCTACTTAATTTACATTCTCGATAAGAGATACAATTCCCTTAGCTAATACTTTACTTATTTAACTTAATAATACATCTAGATCCTTTAATATAGTATCTAGAATAGGTAATAAGGTTAGAACAAATTAGAAGTTAGAACTTTTAACAGCCTTAGTTGTAGCTTCGCTAAGTAAGTTAGCAAGGTTCCTCTAGATCTCTTTAATAACTTTAATACTTTTGTTACTATATTTTACTATATAATTTCTTAGTAGTTTTAAAGCTCTTAGGTTAAAATTTATAACTTCTAGAGTTAGTGTTTAGCCTATATCTAGTAGTAGTAGTAGTAGTAGTAAGATAATATAATTATTTGTAGGAGTTTTAGTATAGGCATTGTTAGTTTAGCAAAATATCTACTAAAGAGAGCTATTTAATCTTTAGCTGCCTTTATATTCTAGAAGCTAGGCTTTAAGTTCTATAAGTCTCTTTTTAAGTTCTATAATCTTGTTCTTAAGTTAGATCTCTCTAGATTAGATTTAGTTTATATTAGGTAAAGTAAAAGAAGATACTAAAGAGCTACGCTTTAGGCAAACCCCTTGCACTAAACTAAAAAAGGGTAGAGGTTAAACCTCTACCCTATTTTAGTTAGCGTAAGCTACTATATAGTTCTGCAACAATAGTTATATATAGCCTTATCCTAACTCGCTGCGCGTATAGAATAGTATAATTGTATTTGTCCTCTAGTACTACAGCTTGCTTCTAGCTATTACTATATAAAAGGTTGTAAACATTCGTCTATTATATTATAGCTATACTCGCCCTATATCTAGCTATCTTAATCGTACTAACTTTTAGTCTACAACAAATATTCTAAGTAAAGAAAGTATTCGCAAAAGTAAGGCGATTTAAATTAAATAACCTTACTAAAAGGATATAAGCTAGTTCTATATATACTTCTTAAAAGGCCGTAACGTCCTCTATCTTACTACCTTTATTAGTCCTTTACTAGTTACTTTCCTACAAGTTTATACTGTACTAACAGCTATCTACTATATAACTAGATTTTCTCTTATTTTCTAATTATATCTTTAAACTATCTAGGCTTAATTACTTATATAGTAACTAATCTTATACTTACGCTTATATAGCTACTACGCCTATAGAAAGAGTAGAAGTAGGCTATATAAGTGTAGCGACGGCTCCTAATTCTCTATAGTATCCTAGTTGTTACTACTATTACTATTTCTATTATCTAGTATAAGTTAAGAGTATACTATACTCTTTAGTGCTTATTACAAGCCTCCTAGATAATAGGTATAGGTAGTTAGGTATATATCCCTATCTACTAACAAAGAATTAATTTAACTAATAGGCTAGTATAATATGCTTAAAAGGTTCTTCTACCTAACCTTATTTAAAAAGCCTATTTAGTATACGTTGTAAGCTAGTATATACATAGAAGCCTCAGGCTTTATAGAGTCGTAGATATCGTCTACCCTAGATTAGAAGTTTATAATTCTAATTAGGGTATACCTACCCTAATTTATAGTAAGTCTCTTTATTAGCTCTATTGCTATCTTAAGTAAAAACAAAATCTTAAAATAAATACTTTTTATCCTCGTAGAGACTTATATACTTACAGCCTTTATAATTATAGTATATACATTATTTATTAATATTTATAACGTTACCTTAACTCTTCTTATAAGTTAGAAAGCTAGTAAGTTAGCTAGTACTAAATAGAGTAGATAATCGCTATAGAGAGTAGTAAGATACTTAGTCTATTAACTATATAGCAACTCCTTAGTTACTTTCTTAAATTAAAGCTACCTAAGAGTTAATTATAAAAGGATAATAGTATACATATTTAGCGGAGTAGTACTTAGTATAATAATTATTCTTAACTTAGAACTCGCTAACCTTATATTATACTTAGTCTTACTCCCTACAATAGTACTAAAAACGTTGTTTAGCACCTATCTCTATCCCTTTCGAAATACTATAAGGACCTATTATTCTACTATTAGTTTTAGGTTACATTTACTTACCTTCTACCTTCCTACGCACTTTAATATTATATAGTCTATAAGGTTAAGATACAGCGTACTCTATATTAGTTCTAATAAAAGTAAGGTATAGTTATTAGTAGTAAATTATATTCTATTAAAAGCCTTTTTATACAGTATTATTATTTGTTTAAGTAAGGTATAGACCTTTATTACTTTTCTAATATATCTTTTTATTATAAAACTTCTATAAAATTGTCTTATTATACTAAGTAATATCTATTCAAGTTAGAATAATTTAGTTAATAAAGAATAATACAACCTATTACCTCTAGCACCTTACATAGAGATACTAACAAAAATTGTCGTATACGTATAATACTAATCTCTAGGGTAGTAATCTATAGGATTCTAGGGTTTGATAAGTGTCTACGTTATAGTGTAAGATATAGTACATCTTACATATAATATAACCTAGGCTACTTCCTAACCTATATTAAGTAAAGAAAGTAATATTATAAGATTAACAGTGCAACATAGTTACTTACAATAGGGCTAATACTAGGTATTGCTATAGCTAAGCCTAGAATTACCTCCCTTAAGTGTGTAGGAGCTAATAATTAGAAAGAGGTTATAGTAAATAGTATATTATGCATATATCCTAATAAGGCTAAGGCGCTCTTCGTCCTACCCTTTTCTCTTTAGTAAGTTACCCCTTCCCTTATATACGCACATACCTACCTTATACGCCTCTTTACGTTATATTATATATTATTAACTAAATAGCTAACAAATTATCTTAAGATAAGAGAAATAATACTATTATATTTAGAGCCTCGCAAATCTAAGTAGGTACTACTAACTCTAGATTTTAAACTTCTATTAAGATATCCTAAGTATAGCTACAAATCTACAGCGAATTTAACTACACCCCTTACATATTATAAGTTATCTAGTCTTAGTAATCTATATCCTAGGAATTACCTTTATATATAGCTAATCTAACCTACACTAGCTTCTAAGCTAGTATCTCTACAAACTTTAATACTTTTAGATACAAATTTTTATAATTATAATAATTTATTAGTTTTACTAAGAACTATTCTTACTTGTAATTCCTAGGATACTACTAACAACATTAATTAAGCGTAGCCTTTTTAGTAGCAAGGCTATAGTAATAGCTACTCTACTC